>WNWK01000743.1:100000-117763 GCA_009830355.1 Cherax destructor | reverse complement strand
GCAGAGGATGGTCTAAGCGTCCCCAGACTGGTTGTCTACAAATAACTGCACTCTGATGGTCAGAGGTGAAGTGGAACGAGTCTTGATGGGAGAATCGTCGGGTGCGATTCAGAGGGCATCACGGCGGCGAACATAAAGTGCTTTCTGTACAAGGGGCTCGGACGCTCGTAACTGACGCCTGAACTGACTAATGTCAGCTGTCAAGCGCGCGGGTCACACTGGGTGACAAGTAACACGAGGAAGTAACACAGGACACACGAAAACTGCACACACATACTGCACATGCGGTACAACATGGCTTACTAGCAAATGACGCTTTTCTGTGCAAAAATCGACACTAAGCAATACGGACATGAAACACTGACTGAGAGGAATTAAATAAAAAATAATGCAACAATTTGCTCACTGTGAAACTACAGTACTCGTGACATCATGTGGTGATGTCAGGCGTGATGTCGTGAGGTGACATCAGCAGACGTCGCGGTGACATCCTGGAGTGACGACGTGATGGATGTCATGGACTGGCATCGCGAGTGACGTCAGGCAGACATCGTGGGTGACGTCCTGAAGTCGGGCAGCATCGTGAGTGACGTCAGGGGTTGATGTGGCAGAAGACCACGGCATGTGGCTTGGGACATCTGGCTTGGTAACCCACATGGCTTCGAGTGACCTCGAGCACTCAGATACACAGCTCTAGCAAGAATTCACAAGGAAATTCACAGAAAACACGGCAGAGAGGGAGTGGGCAGTGGTGGCGGTGTACACTAGGGTGAGCGTGGGTGAGTAGGCGAGGAACCCGGCCGTTCCCTACTCTCACCTCACAACACACGAGGGAGACACCCACACTAGATGCTGAAATCTCCACAAACTCACCTTTGACTTGCTGAAATAGCCGTGCTGAGCTGAACAACAACAACAGAACATGCTGGTAAGGCTGAGCACGTGACTTGAACAGCGTGGGACGCTGTGGCATGGAGTCAGAAGGGGACTCCACTATATTTCTCGAAGAAATTCGACAAATTTCTGCCTGGATCCTGCTTGTACCTGTGTCTGGATGCTGAGATTTGCAGACACGACATCAGGATAACTCGTTGAGAGATGGATGCTTCTTGTGTAGGGTGATGAAGTGAAGACAACTTCATTCCTCTTCCTTCCCTCCTCCGGGGAAACACATCTGCTGCGACTGCCGCTGTCCACCAATTATAAACAAGCATTGTTTGTGTCTTCTTGCAGGCGGTGAATGAGATGACAAGGCTTCGGAGGCTTCTTACTTTGCAAATAACGTGAGGGTACACAGGCAGTGTGTTTGTGCTCATGGCCCAGGTGGGCCATGTGCCTGTGAGGGAGAGAAGAGTAGTCCTGTTGACTGAGTCAAGGCTGCTGAGTGAGTGAGGACAGAACATGGTGGGGCTGACTGAAGTGGGTATGAGCCTATAGGTGGCAGCACGAGCATGGTGCGAAACATGAACTCAGCTGGCAGACAGCATAGGCTGTCTATGCAGACAGTACAGGCTGTCAACACATCCGCCCGTCGGCAGCCTCTCGCATCAGTCTGGCTGTGTGTCTGACAGAGTGAGGAAGGTTCTACTCATTTATCCAAACATTTCGCTATAATTCATTGTTTTTCGTGGTTATTCATTAAGTGCAACTGCAAAATAAGTAACCATGGCCCCAAACAAAGTTCCTAGTAAAGTTAGTTCCTTTGGTAAAGAAAGTGAGAAACACGATGGAATTTAAGAAAGAAGTTATTGAAAAATATGAGTGTGTTGGATGCATAATAAATCATTCCTGAGCACATTAAATATCTTATTTTAGGTTAATATAGACATTTTCATTAATCCATCTATGATATTTTCTTCAAAATTATATAAGAAACACGTTACATAGTACAGTCCTCTTTAAGGGGGGCTCCTTGTCGTGGTAAAGAGGCTATCGGTCTGAGGAATTGGACCTCTTGGTCTTCTTCCTCAGACCAAACCTAATTACCCCCCAATCCCCCCTCCCTTTTCCCATCTTCCCCATCCTCCCTTTTCCCTTTCCTCCTCCTCCTCCTCATCCCTCCCTTATTTCCTTCCCAGTTTTACCCTGGGAGCTTCTCTCCTCAGGCATTCTAGTTCCTAGGTAGGGGGAAGGGTATCGTAGTCCATCCCATTCCGTTGAGGTCCTTGGCGGTGGTGTAGTTTGCCGTGGAATCTGGATCGCCTGGGGATGTCCCGATCCTCTTCGGTCACCCGGGGTGGCTTTGGGTATCTTTCGGGCGACGGGTGTATCTCTGGAGGCCACCTTTCGGATTCCGGGGTGGTGGCGAAGGCGGTATGCTTTGTGGCTGATATCCGGCGGCCCTCTCTTTTGTCCGCGAGATGGCTCGGTGGATGTGAGGTTGCTATCCCAGATTGCTGGTTTACTGGCATGAAGGGTAGGGTGTACGGGTTCCATGCAGCATCTGCACTACTTGCGGTGTTGAGGTCCTCTTGGGCACGGAGGGATTTGCGCTCCCTTTCATTCCTCCTAGGACCTATTCCTCCACGTTCCCCCTTTTTTTATTCTTTTTTATTTTTATTTTATTTTCTTCTTTCTTTTTTCTTAAAAATAAAAAGAAAGAAGTAACCTAATCATAGCTGACCCAATCCATGAACCCACTACGGGCCCTTCCTGATACCGCACCCAGTACTGACCCTGCCTCGTTAATGGACAACTCTTTTGACACCTCTCATGCCCCTGTCCTCTTGCTGGTGCCGGTTCGTCACCTGCTTCAGGTACCAGGGACCCGACTGAGCTCTTCGATACGTCTGACCTTCGCTCTTCTCTGACCTTGATTCCGGCTTCTCCCTCGGCGGTGCGGCAATTTTCGAATCGCTCACCCGTCTCACATCGGACCACCCCTGGTCCACACCCAACGACCAAGACCCACACAGGACGATTCGACACTTTCTTCTCGTTCATCTCAGAAACGACAAGCTCGTCACGCACTCCCTTAAACTCTCTGTTTCAAACTACTCAATGGACAAAGTTTTTACTCTTGACCGACTTCTCCCAATACCTATCTTTCAGACCATAGTATTGTAGGCTCTCTACAAATGTTGGTGAAAACATCTCATTTCACGCTCTCAAGAGCGGCACTCGCATCATCACGGTCCAGAGGTTCTTCGCCTCCGACTAGTTCTTAAGGGTGTGTGTGGTTCATCCTCCTCTCGATACACTACCTTCATCCCTGTCCCCTCCAAGTCCTGACAGTTTCCTCTTCTACCTCCTCGTCCTCTACTTTAGTACAGTCTATAGACTCCCTGATGTTTCTTCCATTTCTAATGTAGTCTCCCATTCTGCATCTTTGACTTCCGAAACACTGAAGCTTTGCAGAATATATTTCAGAGACTGGGCCGTGATGGACACTCTCCATCTGAGGGTTCCTCATCTCTCTTCTTCGTCTCAACCCCTTCCTTCCACGTCCTCCTCCCTCTCTGATTACAGGTTTTCCCGCTGCCTCCACACGTGGACTTTTCTAACCCTAGTCCATAGCTTCCTCACTTCCACTTCTATCTTTCTCATAAATCATGGCTTATTTGCAGTGGAATGTCCCGGGCCTCAGGGTAACAGGAGTGAGCTTCAGGTGTTGCTCTCCAGTTTTCCCTATTGGGGTCTGTTTCAAGAACCCAAGTTACAATCCACTGTTATCAGGCCCTTTTCAGGCTATAATTTGTTATATTCATCGGATCCTTTTCCGATGGAACCTTTAACGAAAGTGCTCTCCTTATACGCACTGTGTTCCATACCGTCAGCTCTATGTCCCTTCTTCCTTACATTACTCGCAGCCCGTATCCCTTGAATAAGTGGTATACACTCTGTTCTTTATATCTCTCCCTTCGCGGCATTGTCTATCCCGATGTTGATTTTCTGGTTTCTTCCTTACCGCCACCCTTCTTTCTTGAGCGATTTTAACGCACACCACTTTCTCTGGGGAGGGTCACTTGACTCCGTGGCATTCAGTTGAGGCATTTCTTGCTTCTCTTCCCCTCCATGTTTAAATAGGTATCTCCATATTGATCCCGAACTCATTCTTTCTCCTGCATCGATCTCCATCTGCTCTTCATCAACTGTCCTTGACTTCACCTGGTCTGTCCTCCCGGACTTACATGACAGCGATCATTTCCCAATTATCCTAAAGTCCCTCTGTTTTCTCCACCTCCTCATTGCCCACGCTGGCAATTTGACCGGGCGAAATGGGACCTTACGCACATCTTACTGCCTTTCATGAGGTTCCTACCTCGTCCTCCATTGATGAGGTTTTACATCTCTTTTCGTCCTCCATCTTCACAGCGGCTTCACATTCTATTCCCCAAACCTCGGGCAAGCATCCTCAGAAGTGCGTGCCTTGGTGGTCTCCTACTTGTGCTCGGGCAGTACGTTTGAAACGCGCTGCATGGGGCAGGTATCGGTATAACAGAACCACAGAGAGACTCCTTGATTTCAAGCAGAAGAGAGCTATTGCTCGTCGTGTCATACGTGATGCTAAACGCACTTGCTGGCGAGATTACGTTTCTACTGTCACTTCAGCTTCCTCGATGAGTGCAGTCTGGAAGAAAGTGCGGAAATTGAGTGTTAAATTCTCCCCCGACCCGGCTCCTGTTCTTCAGGTTGCTGGTGTCGATATAGCACACCCTCTTGCCGTTGCCACTGAAATTGGTAATCATCTCGTCCGCATTTCTCAGGGGCTACATCTATGCCCCTCGTTCCTTTCTTCTAAGTCTGCCAGCGAGTTAAAGCCCTTAGATTTTTCTTCTCTTAGAGAAGAATCCTATAATGTGCCTTTTACCCTTCAAGAACTGGAGGCAACACTCTCTGCTTGCAGATCATCGGCAGCTGGGCCAGACGGCATACATATTCGTATGCTACAGCATTTACATCAGTCTGCTCTTTCTGTCCTCTTGCGACTCTTTAATCTCATATGGTGCAAGGAGTTCTTCCCCAGCTGTGGAAGTCTGCTATTGTTCTCCTTTTCGAAAACCAGGTACTACGGGACGTGATTCCTCTCACTACCGTCCCATCGCTCTTACCAGTGCAATTTGCAAGGTGATGGAACGTCTAGTTAATAGACGTTTGATGTGGTATTTAGAGACTCACAATAGTCTCTCCCTAGTCAATATGGCTTCCGTAAGGGCCGTTCTGCCATTGACCCCTTGCTGCGCTTGGATACGTATATTCGTAATGCCTTTGCGAATAACCATTCGGTTATCGCTATCTTTTCGACCTTGAGAAGGCTTATGACACAACTTGGAGATATAATATCTTGGCCCAGGCCCACTCCTTAGGCCTCCGAGGCAACCTACCATTCTTTCTAAGGCCTTCTTAACTGACAGACATTTCCGGGTCCGGGTTAGTAATGAACTCTCCGTAATTTTCCAAGCTGAAGGTGTCCCCAGGGATGTGTTCTGAGCACAACACTCTTTCTGCTTGCTATAAATAATCTGGCATCTGTTCTCCCATCCAATATTTGGTCATCGCTCTATGTGGATGACTTTGCTATAGCTTGTGCAGGTGCTGACTGTCACCTCATTGCAGTTTCCCTCCAGCATGCCATCAACCAGGTTTCTGATTGGGCCACCACTCACGGGTTTAAATTTTCTAGTGGCAAAACTCATCAAATTACGTTCACTAGAAGTTCAGTGGTCTCTGATTGTCCATTGTACCTATACGGCTCACGTATCCCAGAACGTGATACAGTCAGGTTTCTCGGCCTCCTGTTTGACCGCAGATTGTCCTGGAAACCTCACATTACCTCTCTGAAGCGACTTGTCATAGCCGGCTGAACCTCCTTAAAACCCTCGCACATCTTTCATGGGGGGCTGATCGTAGAACTCTCCTTCGCCTACATTCGGCCCTAATTTTATCGAAACTCGATTATGGTGACCAGATATATTCGGCAGCTTCTCCTGCCACTCTTTCCAGCCTTAATCCCATCCATCACCAAGGATTACGCTTATGCCTTGGTGCTTTCGTTCTTCCCGGTTGAGAGCCTCTATGTAGAAGCGAACATTCCATCCTTGTCTGATCGTCGAGATGCACATTGCATTCGCTATTATGTTCGCTCTCATGACCTCCGAATCCTTCCATGTATAGGATTGTCACAGATGTTAGTAGACGCTCGTTATTTGTTCGTCGCCCCTGTTTACTTCGTCCCTTTTCTCTTCGTCTGCATTCACTCTTGTCTTCCCTTCAGCTTCCGCCTTTATATGTTCATGTGGCTTCACCCTTTCCTCTACCCCCTTGGGAAGTTCCTGCTGTCCGTGTCTGTTCTATTCCTCTACCTTGCGAAGCCCAACTACCTACGGCGGCTTCTCACTCTTTCTTTCTAGACCATTTCCGTTCTCATTCCCATACCATCGCAGTATACACCGATGGTTCAAAGTCATCTGACGGCGTCGGATTCGCAGCAGTGTTTCCGGACAGCGTCGTACGAGGGCATCTATTACCCTCGGCTAGCATATTTACGGCTGAATTGTATGCCATTCTTGTGGCACTTATCCGTATTGCATCTATGCCTGTATCACCATTTGTGGTCGTTTCAGACTCCCTTATTGCTTTACAGGCTATCCGTAAAATTGATACACCTCACCCCCTAGTTCTTCGTATCCACCTTTGGTTACGCCGTATCTTTAGCAAGCATAAAGATATTGTCTTTTGTTGGGTCCCTGGTCATGTTGACGTACAGGGCAATGAACAGGCAGACACTCCTGCGCGGTCAGCAGTACATGACCTTCCAGTTTCATATAGAGGTGTTCCTTTCACGGACTATTTTGCGGTCATTGCTACCCACCTTCGCACCCGTTGGCAACAACGCTGGTCTGACCTGATGAATAACAAACTTAATTCTATTAAACCGGTTATAGGTTTCTGGCCTTCTTCTTGTCACCAATGTCGAGGTTGGGAGACTACACTCTCCCGTCTTCGCATCGGCCACACTCGTCTTACTCACGGGTATCTCATGGAGAGGCTCCCTGCCCCTCTCTGTGAGCATTGTCAGGTTCCAGTGTCTGTTCGACATATTCTGCTGGACTGCCCCCACTATCAACGAGCACGCAGAATTTACCTCCAACGACGTCTTCGCTCTGCGGCTCTTTCTTTACCTTCCCTTCTTGCAGATGGACCCTCCTTTAATCCTGACTCTCTTGTTGACTTTTTGACAGAAACTGACTTACTACACAAACTCTGAAGATTATACCTCTAGCACCTCCCTCAGTCCCTTCTACCTCGATCTCTTGCTACCCTCTATCCCTGCACTATCCACCGTCATGCTGCACTCCATACCCTACTAATCATCCATCTCCCTCTTACAACCCACTCTCCCTGCATCCTACAATAACCTGCAGCGCTGTATAACCCCTGTGGTTTAGCGCTTCTATTTGATTATAATAATAATACATAGTACAGTGGTACCCGAGTTTCGTACAGCTCCAACTCAAACAATTATGTAAGTGTATTTTTGTAAGTGCTTTTGTAAGTGTATAGTTGGGGGTCTGGAATGGACTAATCTAATTTACATTACTCCGTATGGGAATACTAGTCAAAGAGCCCGTCGTAAGTCTGAGGCGTCGGTAAATGAGTACGTCACTAAGTGAGGAGAGGCTGTATTGGGAAATGGACTTTGTTTTGTATATTTGTTTCATACCATAATATGCAAGTGTTTGGAAGATACAGTAGGTTGAATTTTTTTTTTTTTTCAGGTCTCTCCTTCAATGATATGTATCAACGTTGTCGAGAATTATTTTTGGTTAATTCAGACCTCACTCTGCGTGCTCAACTTACTGAATTCAGAGATCACAAGCTCATACGTTCCAAAAAAGGATTGGATGGCATTGAGAATCTCATCATTCCACTAGATTCAAGCATATTGCATGATTTTATAAATCAACAAGAATCTGATAAACTGTCATAATTTTACTAATTGTATTGAAATAATTGTGCCTCTTAGTGGCTGTTTTTTTTCTTACATGGCATACTCTATTTATAACAAGTTACTTTGTAATTTTTGTATATTTAATAGTTTTACATTGCATTTGTTTTTCAAACTTTGATGGTAAAATTCTGTGTAATCCATGATGTCTTCTTCACCTTGTGATGAGCTGGCAGCAGTTTACATTGATGTGTGCCAGTTGCATTAACAAAGGACAAAGCAGTTAAACTATAGGTTCTTTCATCCCAGCCACTGATTTCAAATTGCTACGGACTTAAAACAGGAGAACATCTTGCAATACCTATCCAAAACAATCTACCATCAATAGCATAATGTACTCGGTTAGGAAAAAATAATGTCCTTTATCATCTAAATAAATTCATCAAATTATTTAGTGACAACAACATCATCTATGAAGATTTGTCAGCAGCTTATATCTGATGAATAACATGGCATTTCTTGGATATATGTAGCCACTGATGACTAGTTTTTTTGTTTTAACTTGAGTTGTGAAAGTACAATAAATCTCACAACATGCTGGTTACATTCCCCAAAATTGGTGTATAATTTAAAATGGCATTTCATGAAGTGTAGAACACCCAAATTTCTTACTGTTGCACTAGGTAAAAATTAGCTCATATTTTGTTAGTATTTGAAGAATTTTGAGAGTGGGGGAGAGTTTACATGGGCCTACTGGCAGAGTTAGATATAGCCAAGGTGGCTACTTGATCAGCTAACATGCTATCACCAGAAAGCTTTGTTATGAAGTTGATTATACAGTGGTACCTCGAGTTACGATGGTCTCCAAAATCGCCCTTTTATGTAAATTTATTTTTTTAAATGCTTTTGTAGGTATATTTTTGGGGGTGTAAAAGGACTAGTCTATTTTACATTATTCCTTATGGGGATAAATTCGTTTGGTAATGGCACTTGAACAGCATTCTCGAACGAAAAAATATTGTAACTCAAGGTACCACTGTACTTCTTAAAACTCTCAAACCATCTAGTACTAAAATTTCAAAGATATATTCATTTGATAGTCAGAGGCAAGAAAATAGAGTAATAAAAAAAAGCAGGAGGCAGTACAGTATCAGCTGAATCTCTCAGTAGTACATGTGAACAGTATCATATTAAAAGCCACATTTCTATACCAAATTGTACCATACAAATAGGAATTCCCTACACTAAACACATATAAGTCAAAGATAAAAAAGTACTGTACATATTAATAAAAAATGTGGGAGACAGTACCTTCAGGTACTGCCTCCCATGTTAATAAAAGCCGTATTTTATTGTCAAATTGGGCGGCGCTGTATGACCCCTGTGGTTTAGCGCTCCTTTTGATTATAATAATAATAATATTGTCAAATTGTACCAAACAAATAAGAACTCACCACTCCTACACCAAACATATATTGAAGATGAATACATTTGAAAAAGTAATTTTTTTTTTTTCCAACAAGTCGGCCGTCTCCCACCGAGGCAGGGTGACCCAAAAAGAAAGAAAATCCCCAAAAAGAAAATACCTTCATCATCATTCAACACTTTCACCACACTCATACATAATCACTGTCTTTGCAGAGGCGCTCAGATACGACAGCTGAGAATAGTCCCTCCCAGCTGTCACTATCCCAGACCCCTCCTTTAAAGTGCAGGCATTGTACATCCCACTTCCAGGACTCAAGTCCAACTAAATCAATTATTACCAAGAAATAATACTGTACTGTAATAAAATGGTGTGGGTGGCTGTGTCTGGAAGATATGGCAAGTTCTCTCGACCGGCTTTGGTGTCCGGCAATATTGTGAGATCACAAATTTCTTGATCTAACTCTTCCATAAATACTTGAATTGTGTGTAAAATAGCTAGCTTTAATGATCATGCATTAGGGGCTGATAATGTGTTTAGTGAAAGAAGGAAGGGAGTCTCTTACACTACATTCTTTGGCCAAAGTGAAGGCAGAGTTTGCAATGGATTGAGGAAGTGAGAGCCTCCACCTCCTCTCAAAATATTACTGCTGTTGATAATATAAATGAACAAGAGCAGCATCTGTCAGGAGACTTACCCATATATCTTCCTTTGTTTTATTAGACTGTCAAATAGACACTATTTTGTCCTCTGTGGATTATAGACTTCATGAATTGTGCATTTGGGTAGCATCAGGTGAGTCAGATGGTACCCTGTCAACAGTATGTGGCAGAGTGGGATATTTGTTGAAGGTTAAGCAGACATTGGTTATCACCAGAGGGGCTGGGAGCAGTCCCTCTGGTGATAACCTTTGCATGCATCTATTGCTTTTGAGGCCATTACTGCTAATATTGCTGTCCCTTGTTAAGCTGTGTGATGAATTAATTTTGATGATTCCTTTATCCATCTCAGGATTTGTCAGGTCGGCAACCAGGCCTGTGAAATTCCTCATCCTGGAAGGTCCTTAACATGTGGCCATCACTGCCCTGTGATTGGTTCAGTCCATCTACCACCTCTCTTTCTCTCTTTCCACTTCTTGTTTCAATTACTATGTTCATTTACACGACCTTTGTGATCCTTCTTCCTATGAAATTATGATGATCATGAGTACATTACGTTCACTCATTGCCTCTCATTGTATATCTACAGATCTTTCTAGTTTGTCTATTTTGTTGTTTCTCTCTCTTTCATTACTGGGTAGTCAGTATGGTCAAAGTCTGCCCATCTTTTGTGAGATTACTGATTTCTTTAATATGATACAATTATTTTGTAAGACTCTTCTGTGTTGTATATCCCTTATTACTCTAGGAAAGTGCCTTGATGCTGTTGATGAGCTCCTGATCTAAGGAGATGGACCAATCCTTCCCTTGGATTAAACCTAATTGCCTCCCAGATGCTGTTTGACCACTATGGATTTAATACTCCATGAATGTAATAATCATAAGGCAGTGGGTAAAAGATAAAATTACTATAAGTGAAGCGAAGTTCCCCAAAGTTCAATACTTGAACCCTTGATTCTCAAGAATTATGTCTTACATATCACTGCTGTTGATATGAAATTCATGAGAGTAACAACCAGTGAGGATATTAAAAGGCTCCCAAGACAATTGACATAGGCTGCAGGTAGACAAGTAGCTTCTGAAATCCAGTCCCTATAAGTGAGTGCAAAGTAATGAGAATGAGAAAGAAATAAAATATAGGACCTCTAACTTGGACTGAATCCCTTCAAGGGGGTGCCTTGATATTGACAAAGGGTTCTTAATCAAATGAACTGGAGCTACCTTCCACTTGGATCAAACATGATTTCCTCCTATTTCCCAGGTGCTGTATAACCCCTATTGATTAATTGCTTCCTCTTGAATATAATTATAATAAGATGACCATAGATCCCAATAATTACATGGCTTGCTTTGCTGACATATGATTCACACCACAGACTATGACATCACTTTAAATATCATTAACTATAATTTTCTTTATTGGGAAATGCTAACATAGGTGTAATATAGCACCTGGGAAATTAACCTTCCAAGGGAAGGATAAATACAGTTCTTTGGATCAAGAGTTCCTCACTGGGGTTAACCATGTATTAGATTTGTGCCAAAAACTGGGTATAACAATTTTAGATGAGAAAACAGAAAAAAAATAATCTTTCTTTTCCCAATGGGAAGGTAAAGTCTGCAAGATCCAACTGTAAATATCTTGAGCTTGAAATCCCTCTACACTTGGATTTATTGTAGGGAAATACTGTCACCAATACAGAGAAGGGTTACGATCAGTAAGGGCTGTGGCAGAGTTCACCCAAGATATGAGGAAAATGTGTGACTTGAGTACGTACTTCATTCTGCATTTGCTGCACCCCTCGAGAGGTCCCTTGATGCTGGTAAAGGGCTCTTGAACCAAGGAATTGAACTTGATTTCTCCATGGATTGAAATTGCTTCCCAGTCCCCAAGGCATAGTTTGACCCTTATTGGTTTGGCACTTTCCATGAATATAATAATAATGCATATATTAGATCCTTCTTGTTTTGGTGTCTAGCAAAATGTTTGAAATACAGTGGTCCCTCGGTTTTCGTGCATCTCCAAACTCGAACATTTATTTAAGTGTATTTTTGTAAGTGCTGTTGCAAGTGTATTTTTGGGGGTCTGAAATAGACTAACCTACGTGACATTATTTCTTAAGGAAGTAAATTCGTTCGGTAATGGCACTTGAGCAGCATTCTGGAACGAATTTTCGGCGAAAACCGAGGGACCACTGTACAGTGGCACCTCGGTATATGTCCTTAATCTGTTCCAGGACCTTGGATTTATACCAAACAAATTTTCCCAGAAGAAATACAGGGAAAACGATTAATCCGTTCCCATGAAAAAAAAATTCTATTGTTATTGGCATATTATACATTGATGGGGTTATATAAAATAATTTAAACACTGCTTAATACTAAAATATGTAATTTAAACACTGCTTAATACTAAAATATGTAATTTAAACACTGCTTAATACTAAAATACATACATAAATACAAAAGAATTAGATGAAATACATGCAAATTTAACCTCGCTACTTTACTGAAAGAGAGTCGAGTGCCTACTAGGATAGTGCTGAGAAGGGAGGAGGAGGAAATTTTATTGTTTGGAAGGAGGAGGAAATATTATTGTTTGGAAGGAGAGTCCCCTTCTCTTTTTCTGTCTTTTTTTTTTTTTTTTTTTTTTTTTCTTCTATTTAGACATGGTTGAAGCTCACTAGGTTTGACTTTTACTAAAAATTTGTCCAAAGAACTTTGCTTCTCCCTTCTCCTCAGGATGTTTCAGAAATGTGACATTGTCTGGTCATTCCAGACAATGCTATTACGGCTTGTTTGGGCTTTGTTGGGGTGGTACTTCTCTGCAAAGTTTTTGACGTCCATCCATTTGGCAAAGATTTCCTTGATTAATGAAGTAGGGGCTTCCTCTACCTTCTCGTCTGAACCTGAAAAGAGTGCATCCATCTTAGTCTTGTGCTCCTCCTCCTCAAGTTCCTGCAGCTCTTCAGTGGTCAGCTCTTCCCTGTGCCCCTCCACTAGCTCCTCCACATCACCATCACACATCCAGACCCATGGACCTGCCCAGAGAAACAATATCCTCCACTGTAGACACAGCCTCAAAGCCCTCAAAATCCCTTTCAGCCACTGCTTCTGGCCACAAATTCCTCCAAGCAGAGTTCATTGTTCTGTATGAAACTTCCTGCCAGGATTTGTCAATGAGAGTTATGCAGTGGGCGATAGTAGTGATCTTTCCAAAACTCTCTCAGCGTAAACAAGGGTAGCATGCGGTGTCGTGACTCATTTTGACCCATACAAGTTCTAGCACGTAAGTCGTATTCCAAACAAAGGTCGTACATATACCAAGCAAAAATTTTTGCGTCCAAACAGGATGTATACCAAGTTGGACTTATTCCAAAGCAGACGTATACCGAGGTACCACTGTACTTTAAAAATGCTGAATAAACTGATGAGGATCATTCTAAAAGTTCGCATACCACAAAATTACTTGATTTGCAGAAATACGTATGTACTTCACATAACTTTGATAAACCACCTCAATTACTGGGAACGCTTGAAGTTCCTAAACCTGTACTCCCTAGAATGCAGGCGGGAGAGATACATTATTATATACACTTGGAAAATCCTAGAGGGATTAGTACCAAACTTGCACATGAGAGTCACTCCCTACGAAAGCCAAAGACTCGGCAGACGATGCAACATCCCCCCAATGAAAAGCAGGGTCCCACTAGCACGTTGAGAGACAACACAATAAGTGTCAGGGGCCCAAGTCTGTTCAACTGCCTCCCAGCATACATAAGGGGGATTACCAATAGACCCCTGGCTGTCTTCAAGCAGGCACTGGACAGGTACCTGACCAGCCAGGCTGTGGTTCGTACGTTGGACTCCGTGCGGCCAGCAGTAACAGCCTGGTTGATCAGGCCCTGATTCCACCATGAGGCATGGTCACAGACCGGGCTGCGGGGGCGTTGACCCCCGGAACACTCTCCAGGTAAATTCCAGGTAAACAGTAGAGGCCCTGTCATTGAAAGTACACTCACTGACACTGAAATGCTCAGGCAAGCTCATCTATAATACACTTGTTCAGAAATTTTCAAACATTTGAATGTAGGCAAGCAATCCTCAAAATAGATTTTCTAAATAATTTTAGCTACCATCCCCTTCCTTGAATTAAATCTGATTATCTCCTATTCCCCAACTGTACAGCCCCTACAGGTTTAGCACTTTCATGTGAATATAATAATGGCAAGGTGGTTGTTGAGCAAGAGCTAAAAGGTTTGCTACAGCAATCTTGCACTCAAAAGTATCTTATGTTCACCTTTGACAACACTGTTAAATTCTGTGAGGAAGCACATGCACACCTGTTTGTCTGTGTAGATACATTGAGGATTTTCTTTAATCCCTATTGTAGAAATTAAAGTATCCTTGACTGGTGGTGTACATGTTACATGCAACCCTAATGATCCTTGTGTAGTCGACAGACTTTAAACCTAATAAATTCCATGAGGGACTATTGTACTGTGTTTGTCAGTAGCTAGGTACAGGCATTGTAAGCAATAATTTCTTTGAGGGAGGTTCCTTAATGCTGGTGAAGGGATCTTAATCCAAGGAAGTGAACCAATCCTCCCCTTCCTTAGATTAAACCTGATTGCATCCTATTACTTACACTATATGAACCCTTTGGGTTTAGAGCTTCTCTTGGGTAAAATAATAATCCTTTAATGTAATTAAGCAGTTAATGGATACTTAAGTTTTCATTACCTCATGTATTTCAAATTCAAATTTTATTTCCTTGCAAGTTTACATTGAGATTATATAATTACAATAATGAGTTGCAGTGAAAAGAGAGCAACTATCATGCCATGGCATTATTGGCAGACTAAATTTAATGGCTTACAGACTACTTAATACTACTAGAGAAATTGATCATAGTTTGTTTGATTTGTACATCTGTTTTTAATTATAGCAGAAAGCAAGTTTACTCAAATTAACAATCTGGGAATATAACATTTGGACAAGTTGAAAGTATTTTGCAGGTTGTTTATATCAATAGTAAATAAGTAATTAAATTATATTATTTGGTAAAGTTAAATATTGAGTTTTTAGTTTAGGGTGAGTATGTGGCTTTTGAGAAGAGTCTTAAATTTATGTTTAGACCAGGTTACTTTAGTATTTACTGGTAATGAATTCCAAATTTTGGGGTCTTTTATGTGAATAGAGTTTTTGCACAGTGTGATATGGACACGGGGTACATCAAACAGTGGTCTGTGTCTAGTGTTATGGTCGTGCGTCCTGTTAAGGTTGGTGAGGAGAAGTTTGAGTGTAGTGTTCTATAAATGTAGTAGGCACAATAATAAGTATGGATGTTCTTGACGGTGAGTAGTTTTAGACTTTTGAATATTGGTGGAGTATGTTGTCTGGAGTGGGAATTTGTTATCATTCTGACTGCAGCCTTTTGTTGGGTTATTAGTGGTCTTAGGTGATTGAATGTTGTTGATCCCCATGCACAAATTCCATAGGCGAGATAAGGGTAGATGAGTGAATGATTCAGTGCAAGAAGAGCTGATTGTGGAACATAGTACCATATCTTTGATAGTATGCCTACTGTTTTGGAGATTTTCTTGGAAATTTGTTGTACATGTATATGAGTCTGGAATTTGAGGCTACTGTCAAGGTGGATCCCTAGGAATTTTCCCTCTGTGAGTCTTGTGATGGGTGAACTGTTTAGTGTTATGTTAAGTGGAACATTTGTAGCTCTGTTTCCAAACTGAATGAAATAGGTTTTGTCAGTATTGAGAGTTAGCTTATTAGTCATCATCCAGGTAGATATTTTCTGCAATTCAGTATTAACAGTGTTGGCTAGTATGACTGGGTTTGGATGAGAAGACGTATGTTGTGTCATCTGCAAATAATATGGGTTTGAGTAGTTGTGATGCATTCGGTAGGTCATTGATGTAGGTTGTGTGGAAGAGTTAGCTCTATTTGTGTACACAGATTGGCTTCTGTTACTAAGGTATGACTAGGTAGTTGAGGGAGTGCCCTCTTATGCCATAGTGTGTTAATTTAATGTGCAGCAAATCATGGTCGACTGTATCAAAAGCTTTACGTAAATCAATGAAGATTCCCAGTGGGACTTCTTTATTCTCGAGAGCAGTGTATATTAGTTCTAGCACGTGTATAATAGCATCATATGTGTGTGACAGAATTTACCAGGAAAAAAAAAACATCCTGTGAAGAGATATGACAGGAAAAAACTGCATTGTGTAAAGAAATATGACAAATAAACCATCCTGTGTAATGTAATATGACAGGGAAATTTTCATTTGTGATTGAATATGCCAGGTAAACCATCTTGTTTGAAGAAATATAGACAGATAAACCATCCTGTGTAATAGAATACATATAACAGGTGAACCATCCTGTGATGGAATATGATTGGTAATTCATTCTGTTTGAAAGAATATACCGTAAACTTTCCCATGAAGGCATATAATGGGGAAAATCATCCTCTGTGACAGGTAAACTGTGTGTGGTGGAATATCACAGGGAAAACATCATATGATAGAATGTGACAAGTAAACTACCCTGTGATGGAATATGACAAATTAACCATCCTCCAAAGGAATATGACAAATTAACCATCCTCCAAAGGAATATGACAGGTAAACCAACCTGTATGAAGGAATATGACAGGTGAACTATCCTGTAAAAAGGAATATGACAGGTAAACTATCCTATGTGAAGAATTATGACAAGTAAACTGTCTTTTATAATGGTTTCGGGGGTCAACACCCCCGTGGCTCGGTCTGAGACCAGGCCTCGTGGTGGATCAGGGTCTGATCAACCAGGCTGTTACTGCTGGCTGCACACAAACTGACATACGAACCATAGCCCGGCTGGTCAGGTACTGACTTTAGGTGACTAATTCATTTTGTATGATAGAATACGACAGGTGAACCATCCTCTGAAGGAATATGACAGGGTAAACCATCCTGTGTGGTCAGATATAACAAATAAACCATAGTAAATGATGAAATATCATAGGGAAAACATCCTATGATAGAATATGATGAGTAATTAAGCCTGTGTGATGGAATAAAATGGGTTAAGTATCGTAAAGAAATATGACAGGGAAGCCAACCTATGGCATGGAATATGACAGGTAAACCCACCTATGCAAAGGAATATGACAGGTAAACTATCTTATGAGAAATATAATGGAAATCATCCTGTGTGAAGGAATATAACATAAAAACCATCATATGTGGTGTTATATGACAGGGAAACTATCCTGTGTGATGAAATTTGACAGGTGAGCCAATCTGTGAAGGAATATGACAAGTAAACCATTCTATGTGAAGGAAGGTGACTAGTAAATCACCCCATGTGAAGGAATACAACAAGGAAACCATCCTTTGTGATGGAATATGACAGTGAAGAAATATGACAGGCTAACCATTCTATGTGAAGGAATATGACAGGTAAACCATCCTGTATGATGTAATATATGTGAGTCATCCTGTGAAAGGAATGATAGGTAAACCATCTGTGTGAAAGGAATATGACAGGTGAACCATCCTGCACAATGGAATATGACTGGTAAACCATCCCATGTGAAGGAACATGACATAAGCCATTCTGCGTGAAAAGAATCAGAGGTAAGCCATCCCATGTGAAAGGAATGTAGACAGGTAAGCCATCCTGTGAGAAATGAATGTGACATGTAAGCCATACCATCAGTAACAGCCAGGTTGATCAGACCCTGATCCACCATGAGGCCTGGTCTCAGACCGAGCCGCAGGGGCGTT
>WNWK01000743.1:0-95000 GCA_009830355.1 Cherax destructor | reverse complement strand
CCTCACAAGAGATTAATGCAAAAGCTAGAGGATCAGGCACACGTAACAGGAAAAGCACTGCAATGGATCAGAGAATATCTGACAGGGAGGCAACAACGAGTCATGGTACGTGACGAGATGTCAGAGTGGGCACCTGTGACGAGTGGAGTTCCACAAGGGTCAGTCCTAGGACCTGTACTGTTTTTGGTATATGTGAATGACATAACGGAAGGGTAGACTCAGAAGTGTCACTATTTGCAGATGATGTGAAGTTAATGAGAAGAATCAAATCAATCGAGGATCAGGCAGGACTAAAAAGAGACCTGGACAGGCTGCAAGCCTGGTCCAGTAAGTGGCTCCTTGAATTTAACCCTGCCAAATGTAAAGTCATGAATATCGGGGAAGGGCAAAGAAGACCGCAGACAGAGTATAGTCTAGGTGGCCAAAGACTGCAAACCTCACTCAAAGAAAAAGATCTTGGGGTGAGTATAATACCGAGCACATCTCCTGAGGCACACATCAATCAGATAACTGCTGCAGCATACGGGCGGCTGGCAAACCTAAGAATAGCGTTCCAATACCTCACTAAGGAATCATTCAAGACTCTGTATACCATATACGTCAGGCCCATACTGGAGTATGCAGCACCAGTTTGGAACCCACACCTGGTCAAGCACGTCAAGAAATTAGAGAAAGTGCAAAGGTTTGCAACAAGACTAGTCCCAGAGCTAAGGGGATTGTCCCACGAAGAAAGGTTAAGGGAAATCGGCCTGACGACACTAGAGGACAGGAGGGTTAGGGGAGACATGATAACGAGGAATAGATAAGGTGGACAGAGACAAAATGTTCCAGAGAGGGGACACAGAAACAAGGGGTCACAATTGGAAGTTGAAGACTCCTATGAGTCAAAGGGATGTTAGGAAGTATTTCTTCAGTCATAGAGTTGTCAGGAAGTGGAATAGCTTAGAAAGCGACATAGTGGAGGCAGGAACCATACATAGTTTTAAGACTAGGTTTGATAAAGCTCGTGGAGCAGGGAGAGAGAGAGAGAGGACCTAGTAGCAATCAGTGAAGAGGCGGGGCCAGGAGCTATGACTCGACCCCTGCAACCACAAATAGGTGAGTACAAATAGGTGAGTACACACACACACACATACACACACACACACACACACACATACACACACACACACACACATACACACACACACACACACACACACACACACAACACACACACACACATACACACACACACACACACACACACACACACACACATAACGACATATAAAATAATGCGAGGAATAGATAAGGTGGACAGAGACAAGATGTTCCAGAGAGGGGACACAGAAACAAGGAATCACAATTGGAAGTTGAAGACTCCTATGCGTCAAAGGGATGTTAGGAAGTATTTCTTCAGTCATAGAGTTGTCAGGAAGTGGAATATTTTAGAAAGCGACATAGTGGAGGCAGGAACCATACATAGTTTTAAGACTAGGTTTGATAAAGCTCATGGAGCAGGGAGAGAGAGGACCTAGTAGCAATCAGTGAAGAGGCGGGGCCAGGAGCTATGACTCGACCCCTGCAACCACAAATAGGTGAGTACAAATAGGTGAGTACAAATAGGTGAGTACACACACACACACACACACACGCGCGCGCGCGCACACAAACCCCACCCCACCAACCCATACCCCAACCATACAACCCCCTCACCCATGCATCAACCCTTTATGGGCACCCTGCCCACACACCCCAACCCCCAAGATCCCCCCAATGCGGATGGAATCACGAATAAATGTGAAGAGTGGAATGAAAGAATTGGTGAGAAGTCCCCAGACATCATAGCGGTCACAGAAACAAAACTCAGTGAGGCAATAACAGACGCAATCTTCCCACAGGGATATCAGATCCTGAGGAAAGATAGAAGGAGCAGGGGGGGAGGAGGGGTCGCACTGCTCGTAAGGAACCATTGGAGATTCGAGGAAATAGAAGGAATGGAGGTGTGTAGAGAAAGGGACTTTATAGTAGATATCATCCAGTCTGGGGAGCAAGATAATCATTGCAGTGATGTATAACCCACCACAGAACTGCAGGAGGCCAGGAGAGGAATATGAAGAGAACAACAGAGCAATGGTGGACACTCTGGCGGAGGTGGCAAGAAAAGCGCACTTGAGCAGAGCAAAGTTACTGGTCATGGGAGATTTCAAACACAGGGAGATCGACTGGGAGGACCAGGAACCACGTGGGGGTCCAGAAACATGGAGAGCCAAGATGATGGACGTGGTACTGGAAAACCTGATGCACCAACATGTCAGGGACACGACCAGAGAGTGAGGAGAGGACGAACCAGCAAGGATGGACCTTGTATTCACCCTGAACAGCTCAGACATTGAGGACATAGCACACGAGAGCCCCCTGGGAGCCAGCAACCATATGGTGCTGAGCTTTGAGTACATAGAGTTACATGTGGAGAGGGAACACGGTACTGAAAGAGACAAACCAGACTTTAAAAGAGGGACTATATGCGTATGAGGAATTTCCTGCAGGAGATTCAGTGGGAAAGGAAATGGAAGAACAGTCAGTAAATGAAATGATGGAATACGTAGCGACAAAGTGCAAGGAGGCAGAGGAATGGTTTATACCAAAGAAAGAAGATTAAATGGGAAGGCCAGAAAGAGCCCTGGTTTAACCAAAGGTGGAAAAGGTACAGAAGGCAAAGAACCCAAGTAAACAAAGAGATTAGTCGCAGAGCTAGAAACGAGTATGCACAGGTATGCAGGGAGGCCAAGAAACATTACGAAAATGACATAGCATCGAAAGTCAAGTCTGACCCGAAACTGATGTACAGTCACATCAGAAGGAAGACAACAGTCAAATACCAGGTGATAAGGCTGAGGAGAGAAGATGGGGAACTCACAAGAAACGACCAAGAGGTATGTGAGGAGCTCAACTCGAGGTTTAAAGAAGTATTCACAGTGGAGGCAGGAAGGCAGCTGGGTAGACAGGACAGAGTGCATCACCAACAAGGAATGTATCAAGTGCTGGAGGGCATACACACAACTGAGGAGGAGGTGAAGCAGTTTTTCAGTAACCTTGATACCTCAAAGGCGATGGGTCCGGACAATATCTCCCCGTGGGTCCTTCGGGAGGGAGCTGAGGTACTGAGTGTGCCACTTACCATAATATTCAACACATCTCTTGAAACTGGGCAGCTACTGAGGTATGGAGAAAGGCCAATGTAGTCCCCATCTTTAAAAAAGGAGACAGAAAAGAGGCACTAAACTATAGACCGGTGTCACTTACGTGTATAGTGTGCAAAGTCTTGGAGAAAATCATCAGGAAAAGAATGATGGAGCATCTGGAAAGGCACAGGATAATCAACGCCAGACAGCACAGATTCATGGAAGGCAAATCCTGTGTAACAAACCTCCTGGAGTTCTATGACAAAGTAACAGAGGTAAGACAAGAGAGAGAAGGGTGGGTTGATTGCATTTTCCTGGACTGCAGGAAGGCCTTCGACACAGTTCCTCATATGAGATTAGTAAAGAAGTTGGAAGACCAAGCGTGTATAACAGGAAGGGCACTGGAATGGATCAGGGAATACCTCACAGGGAGGCAACAATGGGTCATGGTGCGTGATGAGGTATCACAGTGGGCGCCTGTGACGAACGAGGTACCGCAGGGGTCAGTCCTAGGACCAGTGCTATTCTTGGTATATGTGAATGACATGACGGACGGGATGGACTCAGAAATGTCTCTGTTCGCAGATGATGTGAAATTAATGAGGAGAATCAAATCGGATGAGGACCAAGCAGGACTTCAAAGAGACCTGGACAAGCTTCACATCTGGTCTAGCAACTGGCTTCTCGAATTTAATCCCACCAAATGCAAAGTCATGAAGATCGGTGAAGGGCAAAGAAGACCGATGACAGAGTACAGGCTAGGTGGACAAAGGCTACAAACCCCGTCAAAGGAGAAAGACCTTGGGGTAAGTATAACACCAAGCACGTCTCCGGAAGCACACATCAACCAGATAACTGCTGCAGCATATGGGTGACTGGCAAACCTAAGATTAGCGTTCCGTTTCCTTAACAAGGAATCGTTCAAGAAACTGTACACCGTGTTCGTCAGGCCCATACTAGAGTATGCAGCACCAGTCTGGAACCCACACCTGGTCATGCACGTCAAGAAATTAGAGAAAGTGCAAAGGTTTGCGACAAGATTAGTTCCACAACTCAGGGTACTGTCCTATGAAGAAAGGTTGAGGGAAATAGGACTAACAACACTGGAGGACAGAAGAGTTAGAGGAGACATGATAACGACATACAAAATACTGCGGGGAATCGACAAGGTAGATAGTGACAGGATGCTCCAGAGAGGGAACACATAAACAAGAGGGCACAATTGGAAGCTGAAGACTCAGATGAGTCAAAGGGATGTTAGGAAGCATTTCTTCAGCCATAGAGTAGTCAGGAAGTAGAATAGTCTAGCAAACGACATAGTGGAGTCAGGAACCATACATAGCTTTAAGACAAGGTATGATAAAGCTCATGGAGCAGGGAGAGAAAAGACCCAGTAGCGGACAGCGAAGAGGCTAGGTCAGGAGCTGAGTCTCGACCCCTGCAACCACAATTAGGTGGGTACACACATATACACACACACGGCGGCCACCACGGTTTTAGGGACGGGAAATCCTGTGTCACAAACCCACTGAAGTTCTACGACAGGGTGATAGCAATAAGACAAGAGAGAGAGAGAGGGGTGGGTAAGTTGCATATTCTTGGATTGTAAGAAGGCGTTCGACACAGTTCCACACAAGAGATTAGTGCAAAAGTTGGAGGACCAGGCAGGGGTAACAGGGAAGGCACTACAATGGATCAGGGAATACCTGTCAGGAAGACAGCAGCGAGTCATGGTTCGTGGCGAGGTGTCAGAGTGGGCGCCTGTGACGAGTGGGGTTCCTCAGGGGTCAATCCTAGAACCGGTGCTGTTTCTGGTATTTGTGAATGACATGACGGAAGGAATAGACTCAGAAGTGTCCCTGTTTGCAGATGATGTGAAGTTGATGAGAAGAATTCAGTCGGACGAGGACCAGGCAGAACTACAAAGGGATCTGGACAGGCTGCAAGCCTGGTCCAGCAATTGGCTCCTGGAGTTCAAACCCACCAAGTGCAAAGTCATGAAGATTGAGGAAGGGTAAAGAAGACCGCAGACGGAGTACAGCCTAGGGGGCCAGAGACTGCAAACCTCAATTAAGGAAAAAGACCTTGGGGTGAGTATAACACCAGGTACATCTCCCGAGGCGCACATCAACCAAATTACTGCTGCAGCATATGGGCGCCTAGCAAACCTAAGAACAGCATTCCGACATCTTAATAAAGAATCGTTCAGGACCCTGTACACTGTGTACGTTAGGCCCATACTGGAGTATGCAGCACCAGTTTGGAACCCACACCTAGCCAAACACGTGAAGAAGCTCGAGAAAGTGTAAAGGTTTGCAGCAAGACTAGTCCCGGAGCTAAGGGGTATGTCCTACGAGGAGAGGTTAAGGGAAATCGACCTGACGACACTGGGGGACAGGAGAGATAGGGGGGACATGATAACAACATATAAGATACTGATAGGAATTGACAAAGTGGACAGAGACAGAATGTTCCAGAGATGGGACACAACAACAAGGGGACACAGTTGGAAGTTCAAGACTCAGATGAATCACAGAGATGTTAGGAAGTATTTCTTCAGTCACAGAGTGGTCGGGAAGTGGAATAGTTTAGGAAGTGATGTAGTGGAGGCAGGCTCCATAAATAGCTTTAAGAAGAGGTATGATAAATCTCATGGCGCAGGGAGAGTGACCCAGTAGCGGCCAGTGAAGAGGCGGGGCCAGGAGCTATGACTCGACCCCTGCAACCACAACTAGGTGAGTACACACACACAGACTGAAGAAAAAAGGAGAGGAGATCACAAGAAATGACGAAGAAGTATGCGAAGGACACACCAAGAGATTTAAGGAACTATTTTCAGTGGAGACAGACCAGTGTTATTGACATGTGTTGTATGCAAAGTCATTAAGAAGCTTATCAGGAGAGGAGTGGTGGAGCACTTAGAAAAGAATGAGCTTATTCACAATAACTAGCACGGTTTCAGGGAAGGGAAATCCTGTGTCTCAAACCTACTGGAGTTTTACGACAAGGTGACGGAAGTAAGACGAGAGAGAGAGAGAGAGAGAGAGAGAGAGAGAGAGAGGAGAGAGTGTACTCACCTATTTGTACTCACCTATTTGTGGTTGCAGGGGTCGAGTCATAGCTCCTGGCCCCGCCTCTTCACTGATTGCTACTAGGTCCTCTCTCTCCCTGCTCCATGAGCTTTATCAAACCTAGTCTTAAAACTATGTATGGTTCCTGCCTCCACTATGTCGCTTTCCAAGCTATTCCACTTCCTGACAACTCTATGACTGAAGAAATACTTCCTAACATCCCTTTGACTCATAGGAGTCTTCAACTCCAATTGTGACCCTTGTTTCTGTGTCCCCTCTGGAACATCTTGTCTCTGTCCACCTTATCTATTCCTCGCAGTATTTTATATGTCGTTATCATGTCTCCCTAACCCTCCTGTCCTCTAGTGTCGTCAGGCCGATTTCCTAACCTTTCTTCGTAGGACAATCCCCTTAGCTCTGGGACTAGTCTTGTTGCAAACCTTTGCACTTTCTCAATTTCTTGACGTGCTTGACCAGGTGTGGGTTCCAAACTGGTGCTGCATACTCCAGTATGGGCCTGACGTATATGGTATACAGAGTCTTGAATGATTCCTTGGTAGGTATTGGAACGCTATTCTTAGGTTTGCCAGCCGCCCGTATGCTGCAGCAGTTATCTGATTGATGTGTGCCTCAGGAGATGTGCTCGGTATTATACTCACCCCAAGATCTTTTCTTTGAGTGAGGTTTGCAGTCTTTGGCCACCTAGACTATACTCTGTCTGCGGTCTTCTTTGCCCTTCCCGATATTCATGACTTTACATTTGGCAGGGTTAAATTCAAGGAGCCAGTTACTGGACCAGGCTTGCAGCCTGTCCAGGTCTCTTTGTATTCCTGCCTGATCCTCGACTGATTTGATTCTTCTCATTAACTTCACATCATCTGCAAACAGGGACACTTCTGAGTCTATCCCTTCCGTTATGTCATTCACATATACCAAAAACAGTACAGGTCCTAGGACTGACCCTTGTGGAACTCCACTCGTCACAGGTGCCCACTCTGACATCTCGTCACGTACCATGACTCGTTGTTGCCTCCTGTCAGATATTCTCTGATCCATTGCAGTGCTTTTCCTGTTACGTGTGCCTGATCCTCTAGCTTTTGCATTAATCTCTTGTGAGGAACTGTGTCGAACGCCTTCTTGCAGTCCAAAAATGCAGTCTATCCACCCTCTCTCTCGTGTCTTACTTCTGTTACCTTGTCCATAAAACTGCAGTAGGTTTGTGACACAGGATTTTCCTTCCCTGAAACCATGCTGGTTGTCGTTTATAAGCTTGTGTCTTTCTAGGTGCTCCACCATTCTCCTCCTGATTATCTTCTCCATGACTTTGCATACTATACACGTCAGTGACACAGGTCTGTAGTTTAATGCCTCGTGTCTGTCTCCTTTCTTAAAAATTGGGACTACATTTGCCATCTTCCACGCCTCAGGTAGTTGCCCAGTTTCAATGGATGTGTTGAAGATTTGTGTTAGTGGCACACACAACATCTCTGCTCCTCTCTAAGGACCCACGGAGAAATGTTGTCCGGTCCCACCGCTTTTGAGGTATAGAGTTCACATAGCAGCTTCTTCACCTCCTCCTCGGTTGTGTGTATTTCATCCAGCACTTGTTGGTATACCTCCCTATTCTGAATTCCTGGAGTCCTTCCTGTCTCCTGTGTAAATACTTCTTTAAATCTCATGTTGAGCTCCTCACATACCTCTTGGTCGTTTATTGTGAACTCCCACCTTCCTTTCTCAGCCTGATTACCTGGTCCTTGACTGTTGTTTTCCTCTGATGTGGCTATACAGCAGCTTCGGGTCAGACTTGACTTTTGATGCTATATCATTTTCATATTGTCTCTGAGCCTCCCTTCTTACCTGTGCATATTCGTTTCTGGCTCTTCGGCTAATCTCTTTATTTTCCTGGGTCCTTTGTCTTCTGTACTTTTCCATTCTCTATTACACTTACTTTTGCCTCCCTACACCTCTGGGTGAACCAAGGACTCGTTCTGGTCTTCCCATTACTTCTGTTTCCCTTGGGACAAACCTCTCCTCTGCCTCTTTGCATTTGGTTGTCACATATTCCATCATTTCTTTTACTGGTTTTCCTGCCAATTCTCTCTCCCACTGAACGTCTTGTAGGAAGTTCCTCATGCCTGTGTAGTCCCCCTTTTGTAGTTTCGTTTCTCCCTTCCTATTCCTGCTCCCTCTCCACTTGTAGCTCAACTATATAATCAAAACACAGAACCAAATGATCACTAGCTCCAAGGGGCCTTTCATACATGATATCCTCGATGTCCGAACTACTCAAGGTGAATACTAGGTCGAGTCTTGCTGGATCATCCCACCTCTCTCTGGTAGTGTCTCTAACATGTTGATGCATGAGGTTTTCCAGTACCACATCCATCATCTTGGCTCTCATGATTCAGGACCCCATGGGGCTCCAGGTTTTCCCAATCAATCTCTTTGTGATTGAAATCACCCATAACTAGTAACTTTGCTCTCCCCATGTGGGCTCTTCTGGCTACCTCGGCTAGTGTGTCTACCATTGCTCTGTTGCTCTCGTCGTATTCTTCTCTTGGCCTCCTGCAGTTCTGTGGCGGGTTGTACATTACAGCAATTACCACCTTATGGCCCTCAGACTGAATTGTTCCTACTATGTAGTCCCTTTCACCCATTTCATCCATTCCTTCCACTTCCTCAAATCCCCACCTGTTCTTAATGAGCAGTGCAACTCCTCCTCCCCCTCTGCTCCCTCTATCTTTCCTGAGGATTTGATATCCGGGTGGAAAGATTGCATCTGTTATCATCCTGGTGAGTTTCGTTTCTGTGAGTGCTATTATGTCTGGGGATGTCTCCTTTATTCTTTCATGCTACTCCTCACATTTATTTGTTATACCATCTGCATTTGTATACCAAACCTTTAACTCTTTTCTAAAACCGTAGTCTGGGGGTCTGTTGGGGTTGGGAAAGTGGGAGATCTGATGGGGAACTATGGGTGGTTGGTGTGAAGGTGGAGTTTGTAATGAGGTGGGTGGAATCATTGGGTATGGCATGTGTGTTTTAGGTTAGGATTGTTTGGTTGCATTGGGGTTGTCCAGGTTGGGGAACATCTGAAGGTGGTTGTGTTAGAGCTTCCTCCTGAGTCTGGGTTCTCCTGTCCATCTCTCTTTCCTCCTTTTGTCTCTGTACCCTCTCTTTCAGTTTCTGTCTTTCTTCCCGTGTTCTGTCGCGGTCGAGATACACCTCCGGTACTCTGACAT
This sequence comes from Cherax destructor, assembly GCA_009830355.1. NCBI lineage: Eukaryota > Metazoa > Arthropoda > Malacostraca > Decapoda > Parastacidae > Cherax > Cherax destructor. The sequence continues at coordinate 85,520 of WNWK01000743.1, read as the reverse complement.
ATCCCTTAGTCTTGCTTTCTCCTGCAGGATCCTGTTTCGAGTCAATTCTGCTTTGAAAATTACTTTGACTGGCCGGATTCTTCCTCTTGCAAACCCCCCTATTCTCAGAAAATTTGCCAGCTGGGTCATGTCATCTTCTCCTATTGCTTTCATGATGTTTTCAATCGCATTTTTCTCCCCTTGTCTTCTTGCTTCATAAGTTTCCCCTTCAGCTTCCTGGAGCCCGTAAACAAAGACTGATCTCTCTTACATTCTCCCACTGCCTATCCCTATGTAACCCTGATTCGATTTAGTTGCCTCCATTGCAGTTTTCCCTTTTCTTCAATCTCTTCACTGTCTGTTATCCCTGCCCAGTGGCCTGTCGCTTTCCCTTCTAACTTTCCCTGTGCACTGCTGTGGTCTGTTAGGGCTTCTACGTATAGCTTAGCTCTCCCTTTTACTACACTCCCTCGATTGTTCCTGATGTGATCCTCTCTTTCTCTCGGGCTCCACGATGGTCTGATATAGCCTCTGCATACAGTTTCACTCCGTTCTCTACAGTCCTCTTCTTTGTGACTGAGGTAGCAGTTTCTGATACCATGTCCACATTGCTTTTTAGTTCATTAGGCTGTTTCAAATTTTTCAGTTCTTCTTCTAATCTCTGTATCTTAGCCTCTGCTGTTGTGACTTGCTTCTCCCACTTCCTGCTTTCTGCAGCTATCCTCTCCTCCATTATCTTGCTTTCTGCAGCTATCCTCTCCTCCATTATCTTGCTTTCTGCAGCTATCCTCTCCTCCATTTTCATGCTAAGCTCCTCTAGCTTCCTTCCCCACTCATGTTCCCTTTTCATGAGCTCTGCTGCCCAATCTTCCTTTGCAGACTCATCCTCCAGTCCCCTGGTTTTCCGTCCTGCTCTCTGGGACCCATTTTTATTTTTTATTTTTAAGATGCCACAGAGTGAAAAACTATGTATTTCTGTGTGGTTGTTTTGTGTGTGATTGCCTGAGTGTTTGTGTGGGGTGGAGGGAGGGAGGGAGAAACTGAAGACAGTGGGGAAATGGAAGAGAGGTGGGGAGGGGAAAGAGGGGGATTATGCGGAGAGAGTGAAGGAGGGAGAAGCAGAGGTGGAGAGAGAATGGGAGGGGAGAGGGAGGAGGTGGGTGAGAGAGGGGTTCAGGGAAGGGATTGGGGGAGAGGTGGGTGGAGGGAGCAGGGAAATAGTGTGTGTGGGCCTGTGTGTGTGTGTTAGTTTTGTGTGTGTATGTGTAGTGTGTGTGTGTGTTAGTTTTGTGTGTGTGTGCGTTAGTTTTGTGTGTGTTAGTTTGTGTGTGTGTGTGTGTTAGTTTTTTTTGTGTGTGTGTGTTATTGTGTGTGTATGTATGTGTGTGTGTGTGTGTATGTTTGTGTGTGTATGTATGTGTGAATAGTAGTGGTGAAATTGTGTTATGGTGTATGAGTGTGTATGTGGAGTTTGCGAGTGACACGTTGTCTGCAGTGCTTCTCTACCTGGCCTGACCTGACACACCTGACCTACCAGTTAATGTGTGTGTGTGTGTGTGTGTGGAACTATATGTGTGTGATTTATTGTGTGAAAAGTAGTGGTGAAATTGTGTTATGTGTATGAGTGGTATGTGAGGTCTGCGAGTAACACGTAGTCTACAGTGCTCCTCTACCTGGCCTGACCTGACACACCTGATCTACCAGTTAATGTATTCTATGATTCACCTGTCTGCTCGCCCTTTTCTACTAGAAATTACCAATTGCTATTTGTTACTGAGTACTTGATATCCTATTCCTTATCTTACTATGAGAGTTGACCGTTCACAATCAGCTTAGCGGTTAGGTAATTGGATCTTACTCCCGACACCCCGAAAACCACGCATAGGTGAATACTTGCGATGCGATGCAGCTGTCCAGCGTGTAGTATCCTGTAGATTGTCCAACTCGATGTGATGTTCTGGCGTATATCCACTTTCGTTTCTTGTCGATATATAATATAACCTATTCACTGAATTTCTTTCGCTTGTCACATATTAATTTCACTTTATTATCTAGGGTGACACACGTGGCAACGTCGCCTGGAGCACACTAGGCCCACTGATCCCGCCTCCAAATATTTATTTCTAGATCACTTATAAAATTATGGCTCTCCCCACACTTATGTGGCTCAGGGCAACTCGTAAATCACTTCAAGGGTTGTTCACTACCCTGACACACTTGATAACCCCTGCAGTACCCTGGTGTAGCCCTCAAAAACACTTATTTGCACAGAAACCTACAAGTTGTGTGTGTGTGTGTGTGTGTGTGTGTGTGTGTGTGTGTGTGAGAGAGAGAGAGAGAGAGAGAGAGAGAGAGAGAGAGAGAGAGAGAGGTAGGTAGACCGCATTTTCCTGGACTGAAAGAAGGCTTTCGACACAGTTCAGCACAAGAGATTAGTGCAAAAGTTAGAGGAGCAGGCAGTAATAACAGGAAAGGCATTGCAATGTATTAGAGAATACCTGACAGGAAGGAAACAACGACTGATGAGGACTATAGTGCAGTCATAGAAACTGCACAAATTGAGAACACACCTACCAAAAATTCTAACCTAACCTAAAAATTTTAATTTGACTTTATGAAGTGAGGAGATTTCTCAGTAGCTCACTAGTGTCAGTAATTTGTCAATTTTATTTGAGGCAAGACTCAGAAGAATCCTACTAACCTCCAAGTTTACCTTGGAGGTTAGTAGGTTTGGGGAGTTTCTTGATTGACTATGGTGCTTTCAGTAGAAGTATAGTTTAATACTTTAATAGCAGTTTAATAAAAGTAGTATTAGTAGCAGTAGTAGTAGTAACAGTAGGTAAAATTGGTCAATTAGCAAGAACTCATTAAAAATAAAGTCCTTTCTAAAATTTTATCATATACGTTTAAAGATCTATTTTTTTCCTTATGTTAATGTAAAAATTAATAATTTTGTACCAAAAGCACCTTAAAAAACTTACCTAAACGCAATTTAATTTAGCCTAATCCAACTAAATATATTTTAGATAAGTTTTTAATAATTTAATAATAAACACAATAATTTCTTCTTGCGTTAGGTTCAGAATGATTTTTGCGAAATTATTGCATACACAAATTTTCGCTTATCTTATTCGGCAAGAAGAGTGTTGATATTAAAGCCAAAATTGCAAGTTATACTTATTCGGAACGACATATATATATATATATATATATATATATATATATATATATATATATATATATATATATATATATATATATATATATATATATATGACACATTAGTTGTTCGTGTTCTTTTGTGTAACATATTGTATGTAATTCTATCAACTTTATTACAAGAATGGAAAAGAAATTATCAACTGTCATTCACCTCTCAATCTAATTTTTCGATATTTCATCAACATACCCAGAAAAATGGGATTAAAATGGCTTAATAAGAAAGGACTTAAAAGTCTAGACAAGTGGAAGCCCAATTTTAAGAAAATGTCGAACTTTCAGCACCTTGTGTGTGTGTGTGTACTCACCTAATTGTGGTTGCAGGGGTCGAGACTCAGCTCCTGGCCCCGCCCGTGTGTGTGTGTGTGTGTGTGTCGGGGTATAGGTGCTGTACAGAATTTTCAAGCTTCTTGTTCCTCATAGTACATGCTAAACAGTGAAAGTTTGTGTTAATATGTATTTAAGGGATGAAGATGTTTTTAATATTACATAGGAAAGTTACACAAGTCCCATTCAAATTCATATGTTAATCAGATATTTGTCTAACCAATTTTTAAACCCCAAGAAACTATTCTAGGAAAAGATTAACTTAGATTATTGTTCTGTACTGGTGAATTGACATCTTAAACTACTTGTTATGCAGGTGATAGACCACAACTAACAGTCATAGTGAAAGACTCAGTGTATCGTGACAACCTGTCATGCAGTGGCCAATCACCAGGGATTAAGGGTCAAACATTGTCATTAAATGTCATTCAAACTAACTTTAGGTAGATTTACAAATGGATTGGACGGGTGCTAGTGCGATGGGTTGGATATAGGTGGATGAATCTTATTGAAGCCAGCTGGCCCAGTGGCTAACGCGACGGTCTGGAGTTTTGAGACTCTGATCGCGGGTTCTAACCCCACCAGTGGTATGGTTTATAGGTGGCTTAACGTGGACCAGTGTGTGTGTTATCAGTTACAGTCTGTTATCTGCCATACATTATGATTTTACACGCAAAATTAGTGAACTTCTAAATCCTTGATGGAGGAAGAAAAAGAGAGAGACAGAGAGGAAGGAAGGTAGGTAGGTAGGTAGGTAGGTAGGTAGGTAGGTAGGTTGATAGGTAGTTAGTTCAAATATTAAATAACTTAATTTCACTGAGATGATAATATCATTACTCATTACTTGGCCTATTGTGTTAGTTACTGGTTGTCAAGGGCATTTGTCGATAACGTGTGTGTGTGTGTGTGTGTGTGTGTGTGTACTCAGCTGTACTCAGTTGTGGTTGCAGTGGTCGATTCACAGCTCCTGGCCCTGCTTCTTCACTGGTCGTTACTAGGTCACTCTTCCTGCTCCATGAGCTTTATCATACATCTTCTTAAAGCTATGTATGGATCCTGCCTCCACTACATCACTTCCCAGACTATTCCACTTCCTGACAACTCTGTGACTGAAGAAATACTTCCTAACATCCCTGTGATTCATCTGAGCCTTAATCTTCCAATTGTGACCCCTTGTTGCTGTGTCCCATCTCTGGAACATCATCCTGTCTCTGTCCACTTTGTCAATTCCTCTCAGTATATTATGTGTCGTTATCATATCCCCTCTATCTCTCCCGTCCTTCAGTGTCGTCAGGTCAGTTTCCTGTACTCTCTCCTCGTAGGACATGCCCCTTATCTCCGGGACTAGTCTTGTTGCAAACCTTCGCACTTTCTGTAATTTCCTTACATGTTTGGCTTAGTGTGCGTTCCAAACTGGTGCTCCATACTCCAATACAGGCCAGACATACGGTGTACAGGGTCTTGAACGATTCCTTATCGAGATGTCGGAATGCTATTCTTAGGTTTGCTAGGCGCCTCAGGAGATATGCCCGGTGTTATACTCACCCCAAGATGTTTTTCCTTGAGTGAGGCTTGTAGTCTCTGACCCCCCCTAGACTGTACTCTGTCTGCGGTCTTCTTTGTCCTAATCTTCATGACTTAGCACTTGGTGGAGTTGAACTCCAGGAGCCAGTTTCAGGACCAGGCCTGCAGCCTGTCCAGATCCCTTTATATTTCCGACTGGTCCTCGTCCGATTGAATTCTTCTCATCAACTTCACATCATCTGCAAACAGGGACACTTCTGAGTCTATTCCTTCCGTCATGTTGTTCACACACACCAGAAACATCACCGGTCCTAGGACTGACCCCTGTGGAACCCCGCTCGTCACAGGCGCCCCCTCTGACACCTCGCCACGTACCATGACTCGCTGATGTCTTCCCGACAGGTATTCCCTGATCCATTGCAGTGCCTTCCACGCTATACCTGCCTGGTCTTCCAGCTTATGCACTAATCTCTTTTTTGGAACTGTGTCAAAAGCCTTCTTACAGTCCAAGAAAATGCAATCTACCCACCCCTCTCTCTCTTTTCTTACTGCTGTCACCCTGTCATAGAACTCCAGTAGGTTTGTGAAACAGGAATTCCCGTCCCTGAAACCGTGCTGTTGTCGTTGATAAGCTCATTCTTTTCTAGGTGCTACACCACTCTTCTGATAATCTTCTCCACGCATACTATACATGTTAGTGACAATGGTCTGTAGTTTACTGCTTCGTGTCTGTCTCCTTTTTTAAAAATTGGGACTACATTTGCTGTCTTCCATACCTCAGGTAGTCGCACTGTTTTGATAGATATGTTGAAGATTGTTGTTAGTGGCACACATAGCGCCTCTGCTCCCTCTCTCAGGACCCATGGGAAGATGTTATCCGGCCCCATCGCCTTTTAGGTATCTAGCTCGCTTAGCATCCTCTTCACTTCTTTCTCGACTGTATGTATTGTGTCCAACACTTGATGGTGTAACCCACCTCTCCGTCTTTCCAGAGTCCCTTCTGTCTCTGCTGTGAACACTTCTTTGAATCTTATGTTGAGCTCCTCACATACTTGTGATCTTCCCTCCTTTCTTCCTCAGAATGATCACCTGGTCCTTGACTGTTGTTATCCTCCTGATGTGGCTGTACAACAGCTTCGGGTCAGATTTTCATGTTTTCGTTGGGCCTCCCTTACCTGTGCATATTCATTTCTGGCTCTACGACTGCTCTCCTTATTCTCCTGGGTCCTTTACCTTCTATACTTCTTCCATTCTCTAGCACACTTGGTTTTGGCCTCTCTACACCTTTGAGTGAACCAAGGGCTCATCCTGGCCTTCTCGTTATTTCTGTTACCCTTGTGTACAAACCTCTCCTCAGCTTCCTTGCATATTATTGTCACATTCAATCATCTCATTTACTGACTTCCCTGCCAGCTCTCTGTCCCACTGAACCACGTGCAGGAAATTATTCATGCCTGTGTAGTCCCCTCTCTTGTAGTTTGGCTTCGTTCGTCCTGTCCTTCCTGCTTCCCTCTCCACTTGTAACTCTACTATGTATTCGAAGCTCAGAACCACGTGGTCACTGGTCCTGAGGGGTCTTTCATATGTGATGTCCTCAATATCTGCACTACTCAAGGTGAATACTAGGTCCAGTCTTGCTGGTTCATCCTCTCCTCTCTCTCTCTCTCTCTGGCAGTGTCCCTCAAGTGTTGGTACATGAGGTTTTCCAGTACCACCTCCAGCAACTTAGCCCTCCACGTTTCTGAACCCCCATGTGGCTCCAAGTTCTCCCAGTTTCTTTGTGATTGAAGTCACCCACAATCAGTAGCTTTGTCCTGCTCACATGAGCCCTTCTGCCCACTTCAGCCAGTGTGTCAACCATCGCTCTGTTATTCTCATCATATTCTTGCCTTGGCCTCCTGCTGTTCTGTGGTGGCTTATACATCACTCAGTGTGTGTGTTTGTGTGTGTGTTATCACTTAATCACATTTGTCCATCAAAATTATTCTTTACCTGAGTAGAAATGACTGATGTACGATGATTACGGATCTTTTATCTATCATAACACTTCCCTTACAATATATTCGGTCACCTTTTCAAATAATGTTTATGTTTATATTATATTGGATATAATATCCGAAAGGTAATTAATTTGTCTGCATTCATAAATCTACTTTTACATAAACACACATAAACTACTGGCAATTAATTTTATCAACCAATCACCATTGTCATTGCAAGCTGCACTAATTCATTCACGAAAATAGTCTTTACTCCTATGTTTATAACATCTGAGTTACCTGATATTATTTCTGCTCAGGAGAGTGTGCAGGAACTTTTTTCCACGACTATACGCGTGCCAAGAACAATAAAAAATATATAGTAAAACTACATTGAAGAAATTAACTAAAAATATAGTAAGAATGTAAAAACATTAATGATAAAAATGATGTTATATAAATATTGCATAAATATGGAAGGAAATATTAAACTAAGCTAATGAATATAATCTTATATAAATATAAGTTATTTGTAACTGGGTAAAATATTAAGAAACATAATGTAATGTTGTCATAAAGATAAGGAATAAATTACCAGGCGAAATGCGCAAAGAATAGTATGTAATTGAGTAGTTTTGTGCGAACTTAAAATTAATTAATATTTGAGTAAAATAAACTAGCGTACAGTATATAGACTAGTAATAATAGTGTCATACAAAAAAATGTGAATAATTGAATAAATTATGCAAGAGCAGTGTATAGAAAGTATACAAAACGTTATGCCAAAAAAAAATGTGAATAACTGGAAAAAATTATAAGGAAGTGGAATGTAATGAAACAGAAACAAAAAGTATGATTACTGGGGAATAATGGAACTATAAACACATAAGCAGTATAATCTGATCCTTTATTGACAACGTTTCGCCCACACAGTGGCCTTTATTAAGTCACAAACAGATCTACCTGGATGAAGCCCACTGTGTGGGCGAAATTTTGTCAATAAAGGATCACATTATACTGCTTATTTATTTATATTTCCATTGTGTCGGTATTTTATACCATTTATTTCCACTGGGGAACAATGTTCAAGTGGCAGGATTTTAATGAACTAGAAACAGGCAAATAATAGGGAACACAATAACTATCTCAAGATTCATAAGCAAGGTAAAAACGAGAGTATACAGGAATACCAAGGATAACCGTGTAGTTGTATAAGTGGTGTATGGTAGCGATGTAAACAAACACTATGTGACTTATGGCAAGGAAGAGGATACAAGGTACAAGGAGGTGGAGAATAAACAGGAAACAGGAATAGTAATGTTTTTCATGGAAAAAAAAACATGTGTGACTAAAATGAAAGGAAGAGGGTAAATGGGTTAGTAAACAGGTAATGTAAAAAATGTGTAAAAATATGGAACAATGTGAAGCAACAGGAAAAGATGCAAAACAAGCAGGAACATAATACTGTGGGACAATAAGCATAAAACTAAGAGTTAAGTGTGGAACAGAGGAGCAGTAGGAGTCCCATTTATACTTGAGTGTAAATAAAACCATATACTATATGAATTCTTTGATACCTATACAATAGACTGACCTCAAAAACAATGACTCACGAAATCGTAATGACACGATTGCAAACAAACCATACCACTGGTGGGGTTAGAACCCGCGATCAGAGTCTCAAAACTCCAGACCGTCGCGACAGTCTGGAGTTTTGAGACTCTCTGATCGCGGGTTCTAACACCCCCCGTGGTATGTTTTTTTTTTTTTTAAACAATGGAATTTATGCAAGAAACAAATGGTATTTAACAGTAGAATTTATAATGGTGTTGGTTTTGTTTGATCAGATAATATTTCAACAAGTGAAAGAAATGTGCTGAAGATCTGTCACTGTTTGGTCAGACACTCACTGACATATTTGCTGTCTTTCATCGCTTGGCAACTTTAATAAGCTTATTTTTTATAGTTCTTAGCAAATTAGATCTTCATGAGCTGTAAGGCACAAGCAACAGGTATGTCTATCCTATATTCTTCTTTGATGTGTGAGGGTCTATGTCATACTGAAGTTCAGTTTTACAAACATCAGCACTATACACAATTTTCATGTGATGCTTCAGTAGGAAAGGCAGAGCTCTTCACGACTACTGAATCGTTAAGTAACTGTTGTTCCATCACATATGTATGTTGATCAGCTGCTTCAGCTTGCTTGGTGGAGAGATCCTCAAACCATGTGGCGATTTATGACTGGAGAGAAGTTATAAATCCTGGATTTGTCAGTGCAGCTTCGTTTTGTTTATATAGTTGATGCAACATCGATTCCAGCTCTACTATTCTGATACTTAGATTGGCAACGACTTCCTGAAGTTGTGTGTCGTTTTATTGAAGATCTGATATAGTTTTTTCTTGCTTTTCAGTAATAGCCAGATCTTTTACCTGATGTCTCACATCCATGTCTCACATCCATGTCTCACACCCATGTCTCACACCCATCTCTCACACCCATCTCTCACCCATGTCTCACACCCATGTCTCACACCCATGTCTCACACACAGATAAACGTCTTTCTTTCCATAATGTTTCAGCAAACCCCTAAATAAATAAATTCACTTCCATTGTTTTCCCTTCTTCCAATCTGACGTAGCTTTTGTTACCCTCATCTTACTCTTTTCTACGTTCACTTTAAAATTCCTTCATTGACATATTCTCCCAAAGTCGTCCACCATCTCGAAACGTGTCGTCAGGATTCCCCAAAAGAACTGTGTCATCAGCAAAGAGAAACTGTAACAGCTCCCTGTTTTCATCTTTTAATCCCACATCTCTTCCCAGCTCAATAGCATTCAGTTCTTCTACAACTCAATAAATGTGTTAAACAACCATGATGTCATAACACACATCTACCTAAGTCCTACTTTCGTTGGAAAACACTCTTCCTATTTCCTAGTAGAAGTAGTATCAGTATAGTTGTAGTAAGTTTACTTAGTTGCAGATACACATAAATATACAGTAACACATGTGTAAGTTACCAAGGATAAGTAAAAATTTCAGTAGTAGTAGTAATAGTAGTAGTTGTAGTCGTAGCAGCAATAGTAGTAGTAGTAATATAAGTAGTATGGGTAACAGTAGTTGTAGAAATTGTTGCTTTCTTGTTGGCGTTCTTACACTTAATTTGATGTAATTCTTGTTGTTATTATTCTCTTCCTTCCTCGTCTACCATCAGCGACATAGTGACGCTGCCGACACTTGAGAAGAAAATTGCCCTGCCACCTTGTACGAGTGAGTAAGATTAGTTTGTACACGTCAAGAGTGATCCTGTGTGCCCTACACTCCAGTGCCTGCTCCTCGTGTGAGAGACAGGCACACACACACACAGACAGACAGACAGACAGACAAAGAGACAGAGAGAGAGAGAGAGAGAGACAGACAGACAGACAGACAGACAGACGGACAGACCAGTGAAGAATTAGGGCCAGGAGCTATGACTCGACTCCTGCAACCATAATTAGGTGAGTACACACACACACAGGCAGAAACAGAGGGGGAGAGAGAGGGAGTGAGAGAGGGAGAGAGAGAGAGTGTGTGTGTGTGTGTCTGTGAGTGTTGTTTCCATACTGGTGCTGCATACTCTAATATGAGCCTGCGTACACAGTTTACAGTATCGTGAATGACTCCTTACCCAGATGTCGAAACGCTATTCTCAGGTTTGCCATATGCCCATATGCTGCAGCAGTTATTTGGTTTATGTATTCTCAGGAGATATGCTCGATATAATGCTCACCCCAAGATCCTTGTCCTTGAGTGAGCTTTGCAATCTTTGACCTCTTAGGCTGTACTCCGTCTGAGGTCTTCTTTGTCCATCCCCAAGATTCATATCTTTGCACTAGCTGGGGTCAAACTCCAGGATCTATTTAACGGATCAGGCTTGGAGCCTGTCCAGATCCCTTTGTAGGCTTACCTGATAATCGTCCGCTTGTATTCTCCTCATTAGATTCACATCGTCTGCGAACAGGGACACCTTTGAGTCTATCTCTTCCATCATGTCTTTCACATATACAAGAAATCGCACCGGACCTAGGACTGACCCTTGTGAAACCCCACTCGACACTGGCCTGTAATTTAGTGCAGCCTATCTGTAACCTTTCTTAAAAATCGAGTATTACAACCTCAGGTTCAATGGCCTGTTAACCTGAGTGTAAAAGGGAGCTTGGAGCAAAGAAACACAGTAGAAGATGCTTTGAATTTGTATTTCCTTCACCAAGCAGTTATGAATATATAAGACTTTTGTCTTTTCCTTCACCAAATAGAAAAGGGTTTTTACACATATGTACACTATATACAAAGGAGTAGTATTTAGTGCACGCCACGGTTGTCTAGGCTAAACAGCAGCCAAAAGACAGACAACTTTCCACAACCAGCTCTATGCAGGAATTCCAATGACAAACTGCGAGTGGTATCCACGTCTCCTTTGTCATTGTTAAACTCGCATTTTAATTGGCTGAACCGAGTCATTGATTTGATGATGAGGCCCCATCGCCAAACCCTTAACGATGGTTCGCTGGTTGGAGGGGAGCCTATGTGGGTGTGTTTAACATGCTCCGAATAAAGATTACATACTCTTTGCATGCAACATTGAGACTACATTTTCTGCCTTCCACACCTTAGGCAGTTGGCCTGTTTCGATAGATTTATTGAAAATTGTTTTTTAGTGGCAGACACAGTGCTTCATCTCTCAGAACCCAAGGAGAGATAGTATCTGGGCCCACCATCTTTGAGGTATCTAATTCCCCTAGCAGTTTCTTCACCTCCTCCTCAGTTGTGTGTCACGTCTCTGTCACCACTGTGAATGCCTTTCTGAATCGTGAGCTGAGCTCCTCACCTACTTCATGGTAGTTCCCTGTGAGCTCTCCTCCTTCCTTCCTCAGCCTGATTACCTGGTCCTTGACTGTTGCTTTTCTCCTGATCTGGCTGTATAACCACTTTGGGTCAGATTTAGCTTTTGATGCTGTGCTTATCTCCTTATCCATGCATACTTATTTCTGAATATGCCACCCAACTCCCTGTTTTCCTGGTTCCTTTGCCTTCTATACTTTCTCCAAACTCTAGTAGACTTGGCTTTAGCCTCTCCACACATCTGTGTAAACCATGGGGTCACTCTTTTCTTCCTGTTTCTGATGCCCCTTGGCACGAACTTCTCCACTGCCTTCCTGCACTTTGTGGTTAAGTGTCCAATCATTTCATTTACTGTCCTCCCCTCTAGCTCTCTTACCCACTGCACCTCATATAGGAATTGCCTCATACCTGTGTAATCCCCTTTTTGGAAGTTTGTATCAACCTGAAGAAAACGATAGCAATTAAGGTAACATTTGATTTTGAGAAAACGAAATGATGATCTCAAGACAGCTGTGGCAATGGTAAGAATAAATTGAAAAGTGTTAGAGCCCGGCGATGTAGTGGATATCCTAGTAGTGAAATATGACTAAAATATCTTTGAAGAACTACTTTGTAAATCTTGCAAACAAGGCATCCCCATGGCCTGGCTGGCAAAGATCTCGCTTCACAAGCTGTGGGCCCTGGTTCGATTCCCGACGGAGTGGAAACATTTTGACGCATTTCCTTACACCTGTTGTCCTGTTCACCTACCAAGTAGGTACCTGGGTATTAGTCGACTGGTGTGGGTCGCATCCTGGGGGATAAGATTGAGAACCCCAATGGAAATAAGACAGTCCCTCGATGACGCACTGCCTTTCTTGGGTTATGCTGAGTGGCTAACCCTCCGTGGTTAGAAATCCGAAGAAAATCTTATCCAAGACACTCTTCTCGTACTGCTTCACTCTCCATTGTTAATCTACTATGTATTCGAAACTTAAGGTCATGTGATCGATAGCACGTAGGGGCCTTTGTGTGTGATATTAACTATGTTGAAGATGAATACAAGGTCCAGCCTTCCTGGTTCATCGTCACCTCTCTCTCTCTCTGGTTGTGTCCCTAACATCTTGGTACATGAAATTTTCCAGTACCTCTTCCAGCATCTTGGGACGCCACTTCTCTGGTCCCTCCCACGTGGCTCCAAATTTTCTGTTAGTCTCCTTATAGTTGAAATTTCCCATGACGAGTAACTTTGCCCTGCTCATGTGGCCTTTCTGGCAACCTCAGCTAGTGTGTCCACCATCGCTCTGTTGCATTCATCGTATTCATGTCTTGGCCTCCTGCTGTTCGGTGGCGGGTTGTACATCACTGCTGTCATCACTTTTCGACCCCAGTTTAAAGTGTTCTTACTATGTAGTTTTCCACTACCCCTCTGACTAGTTCTCCCATCTCCTCAAAGTTCTATTGATTTTTGATGAGCAGTGCAACTCCTACCCACTCTGTTTTCCCTGTCTTTCCTAAGGATGTGATATCCATTAATGGGAGAATCGCATCTGTTATCACCCCCGTGAGCTTTGTCTCTGTGAGTGCTGTGATGTCCGAGGATGCCTCAGTGATTCTTTCCTGTCATTCCTCACTCTTATTTGTAATTCCATCTGCATTTGTGCACCATATCTTCAACTTCCTTTCTAGAACTGTATTCTGTGTATGTGTGTGTGTACTCACCTAGTTGTGGTTGCAGGGGTCGATTCACAGCTCCTGGCCCCGCCTCTTCACTGGTCGCTACTAGGTCACTCTTCCTGCTCTATGAGCTTTATCATACCTCTTCTTAAAGCTATGTATGGATCCTGCCTCCACTACATCATTTCCCAGACTATTACACTTCCTGACAACTCTGTGACTGAAGAAATACTTCCTAACATCCCTGTGATTTATGAGTGTGTGTGTGTGTGTGTGTGTGTGTGTGTCTACCTGGAGTCTGCCTGGACGGTATTCTGGGGATCAACGCCTTCGCGGCCCGGTCCACGATCAGGCCCCCCAGTGGATCAAGGCCTGATCAACTAGGCTGTTACTGCTGACCCCACGTAGTCCAAAGTACGAACCACAGCCCAGCTGATCTGGCACTGGCTTTAGGTATCTGTCCTGCTCCCTCTTGAAGACAACCAGAGGTCTATTGGTAATTCCCCTTATGTCTGGTGGGAGGCTGTTGAACAGTCTTGGGCCCCAGACACTTATTGTGTTTTCTCTCACTGTACTAATGGTGCCCTACTTTTCATTGGGGTTATGTTGCATTGCCTGCCAAGTCTTTTGCTTTCGTAGGGAGTGATTTATGTGTGCAGATTTGGAGCCAGTCCCTCTAGGATTTTTTAGGTGTAGAGTTATCTCAGAAATCTGACATACATTGACAGGGTTTTGAGGCTCATTTATGAAAATATTTTTAGATTGTCTGTCTTCAGAATGATTAATGTCTGGCTAAACGAAGAGTCTTATTGAGATTTCAGAATCTGACTCATTTCTTTTTTGTCATCTGAGTAAGATCCGTTTTGTCAGGTATTTCCTGATTCATTGCAGTGTTTCCCCTCCTATTCCTCCCTGTTCCTCTAGCTTTTCAACCAGTCTATTGTGTGGTACTGTGTTGAGAGTCTTCTTAAGTCCAAGAAGATGGAGTCTACACATCCCACTCTCTCTCTCTCTCTCTCTCCTCTCTCTCTCTCTCTCTCTCTCTCTCTCTGTCTCTCTCTCTCTCTCTCTCTCTCTCTCTCTCTCTCTCTCTCTCTCTCTCTCTCTCTCTCTCTCTCTCTCTCTCTCTCTCTCTCTCTCTCTCTCTTGTCTTACTTCTGTTACCTTGTCATGGAACTCCAATAGGTTTGTGACCCAGGATTTCCTTTCTCTGAAGCCTTGGTGGTTGTCATGTATCTGCGTCTTTGTGTGTTTGTTTGTCTGTGGATATAAGTGTTTATTTGTGTGGAGGATTGTTTGTGTGTTAAGCGGATTAAGCTTAGGTAACTGTAAGTTACTTGGAGAGCGTATAAATCTGTAGGGGAAGGAAGGAGTGGTAGGGGTCGTCCTCGATAAGGTTGGAGGGAGGGGGTAAAGGAGGTTTTGTGGGTGAGGGGCTTGGACTTCCAGCAAGGGTGTGTGGGCGTGTTAGGAGTGAATGTAGACGAATGTTTTTTGGGACCTGACGAGCTGTTGGAGTGTGAGCAGGGTAACATTTTGTGAAGGGATTCAGGGAAACCGGTTAGCCGGACTTGAGTCCTGGAAATGGGAAGTACAATGCCTGCACTTTAAAGGAGGGTCTGGGATAGTGACAGCTGGGAGGGACTTATTCTCAGCTGTCATATCTGAGCGCCTCTGCAAAGACAGTGATTATGTATGAGTGTGGTGTAAGTGTTGAATGATGATGAAAGTATTTTCTTTTTGGGGCTTTTCTTTCTTTTTGGGTCACCCTGCCTCGGAGGGAAACGGCCGACATGTTAAAAAGTTTTTAACACTGAGTACTTAGTACATGTAGTCCATAATACCTGAGACAGAAATTTGCCAACATTCGCCAGGCGGGATTACAAATCCCTTCACTTTTCCTGATGGAGTGAGAAATGAGTTTTTCGTACTCTCAATCTGAGTACAGCATCGTTCTTTCTGAGAGAGGAAGGACAGGAAGAATTTGCAGCATAAAAACCAAAACAAGAGTGAAGCTTTTATTGAAACTAAATTAACCCAAACACATAAAAAATTAAGCAGGAGTGGAACGAATACTTAGAGATTTGATGGGAGCCGAAAGTCAAGGGACTGACAACCGGTCGGTGAGACACTCGTCCCCTCCCACCGGGTGCATAAGGGAAGGGGGTAGCGGGATCGATGCCCCCACCCACCAGAACAAGCAGACTGCCCAACAAACTACCATCACCATTCATTCATACCTCCACCACTCCTATCTAATGAACTTTTCCCTCACAGTCCCACTACATACATGTATACGTATATGTATACACACCCACCTATATTTTCTTCTATTTTCTTAACAGTTCTTGTTCTTATTTCCTTTCATCTCCAAGACGAAGTAGAAAAGAATCTTTCCTCCATAAACCATGTCGTAAAAGGCGACTAAAGTACCAGGAGCAATGGGCTAGTAACCCTTTCTGTATAAATTACTTAATGTAAAAAGAATAAAACTTAATAGAATTCTTCTTTTTCGGGTCACCCTCCTGGGTGGGAGACAGCTCGGTATGTTGAAAATAAAATATGTAAGATATATATATATATATATATATATATATATATATATAAAATATATATATAAATAAATATATATGCAAGACACTCACTTATCAAGGACATATAAAGGAAACATGACAAGAAGGCTTATAAAGGGCAGAATACACATCACAGTCTTGCCCTTTATAAGCCTTCTTGTCATGTTTCCTTTATAGTTCCTTGATAATGTGAGTAGTCACGAAAGCGCTTGGAATTCCTCTATTTTTTATAGGGGATTGTCTTGCTATATATTTGATATTTCACCGGCCGAGACTCCAACCCTCGAGCTTTAACACGCCACCTGGGCAGCCTGTTAAAACATAAGACGCCTTAATCCACTTGACTCAAGTTTTAACAGGCTGCCCAGGTGGCGAGTTAAAGCTCGAGGGGTGGAGTCTCGGCCAGTGCACTGCATCCACTTATATATATATATATATATATATATATATATATATATATATATATATATATATATATATATATATATATATATATATATATATATTACATACGTAATTCTGTTTTCAAGAGCTGCCAGTGAAGAGTGTTTTATGAGTTCGAATCCTGGACCCGTCGGTTTATGAAATTAAATGTTTGTCAATGCCCCACTTGTTTCATAGTATTGTGGCATATACATACCTTTATGTACAAGTGCTAAAGCACTTGTAGACAGAAATACTGAATTAATTTTCTTTATTTATTTTAAACTAAATCTTTTCCTTTCCTTCATTTCTCTTTTCTTTCTCCTCTCTACCTGTCTCCTCCTCCTTCTCCTCCTCCTACTGCTCCTCCTACTGCTCCTCCTCCTGCTCCTCCTTGTCGTGCTCCCCCTCGTTCTTGTCCTCCTCCAGGGTTGCATGAGTGCCTGCTAAGTTGAGAGACTCAGAGCAGCTTCTTGAGTGTTTACCATCACAGAGGCTTGAGAAAGTATTACACTGGGGTGGCCCTGAACCTCCTCCAACCTAAGTGTGTTGGGACAGCTACTTGCCCTTTTGACCACCATGTATTTTATTACTAAACGTTTACTGTTTTTTTTCTTGAAGGTTGGCGGCATATTGCTGGCTTCAATATTTCTGTACTGGGCTCTGTTACTCTGTTAAGCTATGTTCCTTTGCTAGTCTCCGTTGCTCTGCTGGGCTCTGCTGCTGTGCAGGTCTCTGTTCCTTTGCTAGTCTCTGTTCCTTTGCTAGTCTCTGTTTCTCTGTTGGGCTCTGTTGCTGTGCTGGTCTCTGTTACTGTACTAGGTTCTGTTACTGTGTTAAGCTCTGTTTCCGTGCTAGTCTCTGTTACTGTGCTGAGCTCTGTTACTGGGCTTTGTTTTGTATCACCATTCCTGGCTCTATGTTGCTCTCCTGGCATCCATGTTAACACGTCATGCTCTGTGTTTTGCATCTAGTCTCTTTGTTGCTGTGGTGGGTTCTATGTTACTGTGTTGTGCTCTTTGTCTGACACTCTTACTGTGCTGGACAATGTTACTATTCTAGCGTCTGCGTTACTGACTTGGGTACTATGTTACTGAGCTGGGTTCTATGTTACTGAGCTGGGTTCTCTGTTACTGAGCTGGGTTCTATGTTACTGAGCTGGGTTCTATGTTACTGAGCTGGGTTCTCTTTTACTGAGCTGGGTTCTCTGTTACCGAGTTGGGTTTTGTGTTGCTGTGCTGGGTTCTTTATTACTTCTCAGGGTACTATGTTACTGTGATGGGTTCTGTGTTACTGTACTGAGTTGTATGTTACGGTGCTGGGTTCTGTTGTAATCTACCGTTTTCTGTGTTGATGTGCCAGGTTCTTTGTTGCTGTGTCGGGTTCTCTGTTTTTGTGCCGGGTTCTCAGTTGCTTGGCCGGGTTCTATATTACTGTGCTGGGTTGTATGTCACTATTCCGGGTTCTCTGAAACAGTGCTAGGTTCTGTGTTACTGTTCTATTTTCAGAGTTGCTGTGCCGGGTTCTGTGTTAGTGTTGAGCTCTATGATACTGAACTGGGTTCTCTGCTACTGCTTCAGGCTCTATTGAGCTCAGCTCTATTTTTGGGCCATGGAGTGCTCTGTGCTGTGGTTTGATACTATTATGTGGCTCTGTTACTGAGCTACTGTTACTATGTTACTGTGCCGAACTTTGTTATTGTTCTGGGATAAACTACGTTAATTATCCAAGCTCTATTTTCTGTGTTAGACTACATTACTGTACATGGCTCTCTGTTACTGTGCAGGGCTCTGTGTTACTGTGCATGGCTCTGTGCTACTATGCAGGGCTCTGTGTTACTGTAAAAGATTCTGAGGTTATATTAATGACACAAGTATTATTTTCGTAAGCCTAAACCCTAATATTAATTATTCATGCTCTGACATTTTGGTGAAGAAAGAGTTTGATTTAAGCCACTAAGAGCATGGTAAGGGTCGAGAGCTTTTGTATGCCCACGTACAGTACACTGGCACTTACGTACATGTCAAGCTGTTGTTACACAGTTTAGACGGTGATAAATGCAGCTCGTCATAACTAAGTCACACTATCACATATAGTTTGCAGCCCATCTCCAAGTTAAGTTAAATTAGGGTAGGATAGGTTAGGTTAAGTTGGGATAGATTAGGTTGCAACAGAAAAACTATAAATATAAGATAAACAATAAAATGTTATGGTTCGCAAACAGGCATGAACAGCACGCGGCTCACATTACTGTCGTATTTCATTTGTTCAAAGCTCAGTTAACAGTGACCCATCTGACTGTCTTTATTACAGTGGCATGTTGTCTGTGGTTAAGAGGATGGGATGGGTAAATGGTCGTTTGTATACAGAAATGTGTTTAATTTCGTAGTTGTATACTGTATCCTCGCTTACGTGTTTTAAATTACCTGGAGTTTACCTGGAGAGAGTTCCAGGGGTCAAGGCCCCTGCGGCCCGGTCTGTGACCAGGCCTCATGTTGGATCAGAGCCTGATCAACCAGACTGTTCCTGCTGACCGCACGCAGTCCAACGTACGAACCACAGCCTGGCTGGTCAGGCACCGACTTTGGATGCCTGTCCAGTGCCTGCTTGAAGACAGCCAGGGGTCTATTCGTAATCCCCTTTATGTATGCTGGGAGGCAGTTGAACAGTCTTGGGCCCCTGACACTTATTGTGTTGTCTCTCAACGTGCTAGTGGAACTCCTGCTCTTCATTGGGGGGATGTTACATCGCCTGCCGAGTCTTTTGCTTTCGTAGGGAGTGACACTCGTGTGCAAGTTTGGTACTAATCCCTCTAGGATTTTCCACGTGTATATAATAATGTATCTCTCCCGCCTGCGTTCCAGGGAGTACAGGTTTAGGAACTTCAAGAGTTCCCAGTAATCGAGGTGGTTTATTGCAGTTATGTGTGCTGTGAAGGTTATCTGTACATTTTCTAGGTCAGCAATTTCACCTGCCTTGAAAGGTGCTGTTAGTGTGCAGCAATATTCCAGCCTAGATACAACAAGCGACCTGAAAAGTGTCAACATAGGCTTGGCATCCCTGGTTTTGAAGGTTTTCATTATCCATCCTGTCATTTTTTTCTGGCAGATGCGATTGCTACAGTGTTATGGTCCTTGAAGGTGAGATCCTCTGTCATGATCACTCCCAGGTCTTTGACATTAGTTTTTCGCTCTATTGTGTGGTTGGAATTTGTTTTATACTCCGATGAGATTTTAATTTCCTCACGTTTTCCATATCGGAGTAATTGAAATTTCTCATCATTGAACTTCATATTGTTTTCTGCAGCCCATTTAAATATTTGGTTGATGTCTGCTTGGAGTCTTGCAGTGTCTTCAGTGGTGGACACTGTCATGCAGATTCGGGTGTCATCTGCAAAGGAAGACACGGCACTGTGGCTGATATCCCTGTCTATGTCCGATATAAGGATGAAGGTGCCAGTCAGTGATCCCATCTATTTAGTTCTGATTTTTTATTTAATCGTTTTCAGGAAACATATTTTACATGTAACTGTTATGGGAACGTGCTCGTGTTAATGTTCAACTGGACCAGAGCTTCAAATAAAAGACCCGTTAAGGGGGTTGTTTACTGTATTCTTGTAAATTGTCCATTAAACTTTAAACATAAGAAAATGATTTTACCTTCTGTTGTTTCAACTCATCCTTGAGTCTAGACTTGATTTGCTATAAAGGAACTTTTTTATTACAGAAATCAGTTATTTCAGAGTCCAGCAGTAACTACCATCCCCTGCGATGCGACCCACACTGCTAGTTGAACAGTGGTAGTACGTGTAAAGTGACTAACATCCAGGTACCTACTTACTGCTAGTTGAACAGTGGTAGTACGTGTAAAGTGACTAACATCCAGGTACCTACTTACTGCTAGTTGAACAGTGGTAGTACGTGTAAAGTGACTAACATCCAGGTACCTACTTACTGCTAGTTGAACAGTGGTAGTAAGTGTAAAGTGACTAACATCCAGGTACCTACTTACTGCTAGGTGAACAGTGGTAGTAAGTGTAAAGTGACTAACATCCAGGTACCTACTTACTGCTAGGTGAACAGTGGTAGTAAGTGTAAAGTGACTAACATCCAGGTACCTACTTACTGCTAGTTGAACAGTGGTAGTAAGTGTAAAGTGACTAACATCCAGGTACCTACTTACTGCTAGTTGAACAGTGGTAGTATGTGTAAAGTGACTAACATCCAGGTACCTACTTACTGCTAGGTGAACAGGGGCACCAGGGGTAAGGAAGTATGCCCAGTGTTGCTACTGGAACTAAGTGCTCTACCAACCAAAGGATCCACGTTGGACGACCTGTGCTTATTGTTACTGTTCCGTGCTTAGTGTTGCTGTTCCAGACTGAATGTTACTGTTCCGTGCTTATTGTTGCTGTTCCAGACTGAATGTTACTGTTCCGTGCTTATTGTTGCTGTGCCAGACTGAATGTTATTGTTCCGTGCTTAGTGTTACTGTGCCAGACTGAATGTTACTGTTCCGTGCTTATTGTTGCTGTTCCAGACTGAATGTTACTGTTCCGTGCTTATTGTTGCTGTGCCAGACTAAATGTTACTGTTCCGTGCTTAGTGTTACTGTGCCAGACTGAATGTTATTGTTCCGTACTTATTGTTATTGTGCCAAACTGAATGTTACTGTTTCTGTATCAATGGCTCTATGATGGAACTATTTTAATGTGCTGGGATCTGTTACCCTGGGCTTTATATTACGGAGCAGAGCTCTGTTACCTTGAAGGGCTTTATATTACGGAGCAGAGCTCTGTTACTTTGTTAGGCTCTATGTTAATGTGCTGAGATTTATGTGACCGGTCGGGCTCTGTTACTGTGTATTATTTTCGTATGCTGGCCTCTATCACTATGATGGGCTTTATTTATCACTGCTGAGCTCTATCTTGCCCTGCCAGGCTTAGGTGCACTATCCTGGGCTCAGCTACTGTTACGAGCTCTGTACTACTGTATAAGGATGTATGCTGTTGTGACAGGGTTTATAATTTTGTGTTTGTCTATGCATTACTGAGCTGTGCTCTGTTACTGTGCCAGGCTCTGTACTTCGTTACCACACTTTATTACCATGCTGGAATCTTTTACTGTGTTGGTCTCTGTTAGTTCCCAGCTCTGTATTATTGATGATGAGTAAGACACATGTGCAACAGTTTGGTATATTTTTTTGGTTAAAACGTTTCGCCAACACAGGCGAAACGTTTCCACTGTTGATGGACTGATTGCATCATCTTCGTTCCACTACTACACCTGTTGCCTCCGTATTTGACTGTAGAAGTCTACTGTGTAGGTGAAACGTTTTAACAATAATGTGTCTTAATTATCAACTTGTCCGTATTTTATACCATTTTCAAAATAACATCTATGTTATTGAGCTGGATTTTGTTTTTTGTGGAAAGCTCTATGTTAATGTGCTGGACCGTGTTACTCATCCGGGCTTTGTTACTATGCTGGGTTCTGTTATTGTATCAAGCTCTATACTACTGTGCCGAGTACTGTTATGCTATCGGGCTCTACATTACCGAGCTCTGTATTATTCTGCTCTGTGATGGGCACTAAGTTACCCTCCAGTCGTTGTGTTACTGTGCTGAACGTTGTATCTATGCCAGGCTCTGTTAATATGCCAGGCTCTGTGTTAATATGCCAGGCTCTGTGTTAATATGCCAGGCTCTGTGTTAATATGTCAGGCTCTGTGTTAATATGCCAGCCTCTGTTTTTTTTAATCGCTCCACGCTGTCTGTTATGGTAACAGTCTCTATCACTGTTATGCTCTATTATGTGCTGGAATTTGTTACCGTTCTGGCCTCTAAGTAGCTGTGTTGGTATTATTTCAATGTGCTGAGCTCTATGCTACAGTGACGGACTTTAGTAGTACCAGGCTCAGTTACTACGCTATGTTCTGTTACAAGCTGGGCTTTGTGTTACTGTATATGGTGTAGCATTCAGTAACAGTAGCGTAGTACCGTGTTACCATGCCAGGTTATGTTACCGTGCCAGGTTCTGTTACCGTGCCAGGTTCTGTTACCGTGCCAGCTTCTGTTACCGTGCCAGGTTCTGTTACCTTGCCAGGTTCTGTTACCGTGCCAGATTCTGTTACCGTACCAGATTCTGTTACCGTGCCAGCTTCTGTTACCGTGCCAGCTTCTGTTACCGTGCCAGCTTCTGTTACCGTGCCAGGGTCTGTTACCGTGCCAGGGTCTGTTACCGTGCCAGGTCTGTTACCGTGCCAGGTTCTGTTACCGTTCGGGCACAACGGTAATTGTTGTTGTATTTTCATCATTGTATATTGCCGCGTTGCAAGCTTTTATTTGCTGAGCAAATTTGCTTAGCTGAGAGTTTTCGAATGATTTTGGACCTAATTGTTTGTGTGTGTACTTTTATAAATGTATCCAACTGTTTGTATTTGTGGGGTCTGAATTGCAGCTCTTGGGCCCGGCTCCTTAAGCTTCGTTTGACTGGTCTCTGTTACACCGGATTCCGTCGTATTTACATTTAAAACTATTTACAAACATTATCTTAACGTCCACAACAAGACATGAACCTGCAAACTCTGCATCAGAGTACACGGTACTTTACCCACAATACCAGGCCCAGATAAGTACTGTGTACTCTAATTCTATGGAATGAAAGATAAAGTTTGTAAATATTTCTCCTGCTTGGGAATTAAGCCTTCGACTACTGGCTGGCTTCTCAGTGTCTCTGCTTCGCTCTACACTGAAATAGTTATCTCTATTACTTCTTAAGATTTTGTTATTCTTAACATGCATTCTTGTTCCATCTTTACGTACCTTCGGGTTTTTCATTTTACTGATTTTCAGTGATTCTTTTATGATTCTTCTCTTAACGTAGTGAAGTTCAGCGTCAGATTCCCTTGTCTTTCATTGTACTAAATGATTTTCAACGCAAATAAAATGCATGGCAAACCTTTGTACTTTTTCATCCATTTTAGGCACACTTATACTTACAAACACATGAACACATAAATACATACGCATACACATGTAAGTATATATGCATATCTATCCATATATAAACATACACATGTACATAAATACAATACTCCCTCAAATATCAACATGATCAATATGCATTTACATATAACCGAGGCGTCACCAGGCTGCTAATGAGCGCTTATAAATTCAAGACAATTAAATATCCTCAAACATCCAAAGTAGAGAAAATAGTTACAAAGATCCATGGATACTATTCCACTAGACCAAATGCCACTGACCGCTGGAAACTCAACTATTTAATGATAAGTGTTGTATACTTCCTCAGTTGCACAGTTTACTCGTATAATATGAAGGGATGGTAAATTTACCTATTGCTAAATGCTTCTGTCACATGTGACGATATGTCGACCTGATTCAGGCAGTCACAGTGCAACACAAGCCAGTGAACGTTTTGTGTTGTCTATACACATAACTTTCTGAGCGAAACAGATAATAATGGCAGTTTATACCAGTGATTTCACATCTCTGGTTTTGTTTTTCTGCTTACCAGAGCTAATGTCCTCCAGCAGGATGGTTTTAACGATGAAGTGATGGGTGCGCAGTATGAGAGTATATACATGTAAAATATTTATGTAAATTATCAAGTAGAATAGATCAACAGCTAATTGAAAATGTGATACGTTTTTGTTTTTATAATAAAATACTCTTCCCTCTCTCTCTCTCTCTCTCTCTCTCTCTCTCTCTCTCTCTCTCTCTCTCTCTCTCTCTCTCTCTCTCTCTCTCTCTCTCTCTCTCTCTTAATCTACAGTTAAATATAGCATAATATTCAAATCCCTCTTTCCCTATCTCTACTTTCCTGTTTCCTAGGTATAATTTCTCTTGCTTCCGCTCTGGGATGACTGAAATTTCTTCATAAAAACTTCCTTTCTAGAGTGTATGGGATAGGCTTACATGAGAGCTGTCAGTTACCAGGTGATAGTAACTCCAGCTATGCTCTAACGAAGCCTCTAAAGCTCCCGTATCTAGTGAACCTTTACAGGAATACTTGACTATATCCTAATTATCCTATCAAAGTCTCCCGTCTCAGGCTGACAAATTTCAACACATTGAGCTCCATCTTGAGTGATGGAATATGACAGGAAAAACCATACTAGCTTTTGTTTCCTCTGTGTAACTGTCATTTAGAATATGATAGCAGCACATTGTTGATGTATTCAATTCAGATTTAAAAGAATAAAGTTTCTTTATATTTGACTCGGTGAGAAGTCCATGCAAGTAATGCTCACTTGAACACTAATATTAGGAATGTTGTATTCAAACACCTGAACTATTGTATGTTAAGGCCTACAAGAGCAGATCCTTCATTTACTATATTCTTGTCATGGCCTCCCACCTCCCCCACAAAACTTTCTCTTATATATTTCCTGAAAGCGTTGCCAACCCATATTTTGGATTTCTGAAATGTTTTTCCCGACAGATATATTCATTACGGCACACATGTTAAGACTGTGTTTTAATGTCCACTTCTTAGATTAGTCTTTTGTCTCATATAAGTCCTCTTGTAGTTACCTTTTGTAAATATTATTTTCATTATGGTTCTTTTGTTTCGATACGTTAGAATGTTGTTATTCTTCTGTGTTAGTATATACAAAGGCATCTCATAGATCCAAAACTGTTTCTTGATGGTCTCTCTAATCTATTTTTTTACTATCTACACTCTCTCTCTCTCTCTCTCTCTCTCTCTCTCTCTCTTCTCTCTCTCTCTCTCTCTCTCTCTCTCTCTCTCTCTCTCTCTCTCTCTCTATACTAGAGCTAAAATTCTTTCCACACTTTTTTTTTTGTTTTTGTCTCACCAATGGTTTAAAATTTATTTCTTTGCTTGATCATCACACCACAACTCTGTCTTTCTCGTTTTCCTTTCTAGTTTTGTTTTATATTTTCATCATTCTGCCCTTCCCTCGGTGTCTACTATCTCACCTCCTCCCCATCCCTTTCCCCTTCCCTCATTCCTTCCTTTCAAAACTTTTATTTCCCGTCCATCATAGACACCAGCCCTATTTTTCAACTTTCGTTATCCGCCACACTTCCACACTTTACGAAACATCCAACTGAGGGATTTGGCAATAACCTAAATCATCTGAAATGGTGTCACCATTATTTACACACCAGCCTCATCCTTTAAAGAGTGTAAAAAAATATATATATAGTTTCTCTCTCTCTCGCTCTCTCTTTCAGCCAAGTCAGGGCTTCGGAAACATCCTAACAAACGATGGAACTTTTTCAAGAAATAGGCGGGCCTAAAACTCCCGGTCTAGCTCTCGCTGTTTTCTTGGCTACAAAAAAAACGATACCCAACGTTATCTTGGGTAATGATAACAGTCGACCCTGACTGAAGCGACAGCTGGGTGACAGTCTGGTAAGGATCGTCAGTCTTGTTAGTTGTGATTTGTTCTAGGTATTATATTGTGACTTATTCTTCGAGTGACACAAATGGGTCTCCTAAGTGATGACAAGAGCGATATCTGGTGAAAGAGCTTTGTATTATGTTAATTTCTAGCACAAGGTAACCTTGCTTTAAATCGATCGTGTGTTCTTCACTCTTGCATTGGTTCCAGTTTGGTAGTTCCAAATCTCGTCTATGTTGAATGTCTCTTCTCTTTAAATATTATGGTTTCCCACGAACTATAGTTCTTTAAAAAGCAATGAGAGATTATATTTGCTTGAAAAAAATCAAAACAAACATATATCTGAGACCAAGAGTACTGTGAAGCACATGAATTACCTGCATAAAATTCCTCAACATTGCTGTGTTGCCATTCCTTTCTGATTTATATGATATCAATATTTCAGATATCAGTACTAAATAATCATCGCCGACAGACTGGTAGAAGAGACACAGGTGCTGGCAAGGTTTTATTTTTCGCTCTGTGTAGACCAACATAGACAGAGCAAAACGTTGACAAATTGTTGTGTTGTGCAGATGTGCCTTTCCTCCCATGCTGTCTGCTGCAGTCCTTTATATACACATTGTAAGGGACTGCAGCAACATGATCCTTTATCCAGAGGATAAAGCTCTATACAGAGCAAAATTATTATTATTATTATAATCAAATAGAAGCGCTAAACCACAGGGGTTATACAGCTATACAGAGCAAAAGCTTGTCACAATATGTGTTTCTTCTACTGAGTTATAACGAAATACACAGCAGTAAGGTTCAGGGTAGTTTTTAGAAAGAGAAATCCCTTCTGAAATGTTTTGGTAAGATAGAGCAAAGTTGTCAGTATAACCAGGAAGAATTAATGAGAGAATAAGGGAGCATTAACCGGAACCTGGTGGAGGATATCTTCCTGGAAGCAAATATTCCGTAGCTGGATTGCTAGCGCACTCGGCTCACACGTTGAGGTCCGGGGTGCATCCCGGGTGCGGATGGAAACATTAGGACGTGTTTCCTTAAGCTGCCTGGTTAAATAGGTACCTGGGTGTTAGTGGACTGGTGTGGGTTGCATCCTGGGTTGCTATGGTCTGTATACCTTGTACATGTACTTGTAGAAATAAAAATTATTATTATTATTATTAAAAGTAGGATCGGTTGCTAGATTAGGAACCTCTGGTGGGCAGGACCATAGGTATAGTGCCACATTGGAGTCTGAGAGTGCTGGCACCAGGTGTGAAGGTCGAGGTGGTCAGTGCCACACTTTCCCTCACATGAGGACCAGTTAGTTATCATATCAACAATCTCGCGAAGCTCACCGGAGACATTTTACTGTCTGCTTAGTGAAAGTGTACACGCAGAAAGTTAAATAATATACGAGTTACACTACTGACCCTCCTTACTCTCCTCCTTCTCCTCCTCTTTCTTCTCCATCTCTACCTTCCCCTTCCCCTCTTCCTCCCCTCCCTCCTGTTCCTGTTCCTCCACCTCCTTCCTTTCCTCCGCATCGTCTTCTTCTTCCCTCCCTCCTCCCTCATCATCACCTCCTCCTCACAAGAAGCTAGGCAAAGGTTGTTCCCAACTTGTAACGAGAATATTTCTGTTTGCCATTCCCAGAAACAAATAAAAATTTACATAATGCTTGTTTATGGTCCATGAGGGTATCATAGGCAGGGTGAATACTGTTATTATGACTGTGTCTACGTGTGTGTGTGTACCCTCACATAGTTGTGTTTGCCTGGGTCAAGTCTCAGCTCCTGGTCTCTACTGTTAAATTACAATCGCCGACATTATTGGTTCCTAGCCTTGTGTACTGTCATACCTATTCTTGAATGTGAGTATTGAGTTCGCCACTGCCAATTCGTAATCTAACTCACTCAATTTATTTGCCTCACTGAGAATACAGAAGTATTTCCTAACATCGCTCTGGCTCATCTATATCTACAGTTTCCATCTATGAATCAGACGTAATACTGAAATGTGATTTATGAGGATGTTTATACAGACGTACGTTCCAAAACTTCTGCGCAGGTGTCGTGTTATGGAAATATTTACTCAGTAGAGAGATGGCTTGTCGGAGGGCGACTTTGAGGTAGCTGATGCCCCGTCTCTTGTGAGTCTTAATGCTCATACACAAAAGCATCCAACTGTGAAGGCAAGTACACTAACAGCTGTTGTATTTACGCTGCTGACGTTAGCCATGTTATTGCTGAAAATAATTTGTGCAGAATCAAGGGATTGTTTGTACAACTGTCATTGTATGTTGATCGAGATATTAAAACACCTTCTTTGATGATCATTTATGTAGAGAGATTTTGTCTTGAAAGCGAAACCCACGCTGGTGGATCTTAGTCACCAGGCTCCGTGGCCTGGGACTAAAGCTCTCGCTTTACACGGCGAGGTCTGGGTTCGATTCCCACCGAGGGTAGAAACCTTGGGCGTGTTTCTTTACACCGGTTGTCTATGTTCACCCATCAGTAAAATGAGTACCTGGGAGTTAGTCGACTGGTGTGGATAGCATCCTGGGACAAAACTGACCTAATTTGCCCGAAATGCTCTGCATATCAAGCTGCTATTTATATGTACATGTACTTGTAGTAAATAAAGATATTATTTATTTATTATTACCTATATCCAGTCAGGGGTGGGGATGAGCGTCCACCAGACCAGTGAGTTCTCGCTCTTTTCCTGTTCGAGAATCGTTTTTATCCCTTCAATTGAAGGAAAGATTCTCTCGAAAGATTGATTGAAGTTAAGGAACTATTGTGTGTGTCAAAGAAAAGCAGTAACATTAATGAGTGAAAAGATGGGATTATTTAATCGGATTAGATATCGTATTCCGTTGGAACGAATTAAGTGGCCTGTCTACATACTTGCCTGTAAAGTGACACGAAATTGGTGTGCAGCAGTAGACGAATTGATGAATTACAAACTTAAAAGACTTTACCACTTATCCTAACCCGTACTCAGGGACGACCCGAGATCGTTTTCCAGTCTTAGTCTGTGGCAAGCTTCAAGAACGTTACTGTATTAGACATGCATCTTATCCAATACAGCAGTCATACTAAACTCAAAGAATGGTAGCTTATATCCGGTGCATGTGAAGGGCTCCCATTTGCAAAAAGGGTAATTTCCAGTGATACAAGTCAGGCACTCAGAGTAAGGGAAAGGGAGCTCCCAGGTTTCCTACTTTGTAACTAGGGGTCCACCCTGGAGTTCGAGTCCATTACACACTTTCAGCTGATTGACACATACGGGAATACTATCCTCTCTATGAGTGCATAAGTTGTTGCTTGAAAGTGTTCTTAAGATCTCTTGTTTAACCACTCATAGTATGGAATCTGTCTTGCATATTATAAATACTGTATATATCAATAAATAACATTGGTGGAGGAACAAAAATAGGTATTCAAAAGCAAACATCTGGCATATATTTTATTCTTATAATTCTTGTCTGCTCTGTTGATTGTACGAATAAAGTTTGAAAGGTGTGAAGCGTGTACACGAAAGCTGAGACAGATGCTAAAGAAGCTAACTAGCCGCAAGATCTCAGGAAATATATATCTTTTTAGTCTCAGGGTGGTCAGGAAACGGTATGACCTCAACGAAGAGGTACTGGAGGGAGATTCCACACACTCAACTCCTGGCAGGCCAGGAGCTGATACTCGACCATGCAGCTACGAATGTTGCCATACGACCACTAAAAACAGCACCAGTGCTGCCATCATTATAGACATTACTTCCACTATTTCCACCGTCAGTATACGTTATACACTACTGATACTACCAAGTCAATCACCACTAACGTCCGGAGCTCAGAAGAGACACAGCGCAAAAAAGTCATCAGCGAAATTGAAAGTAGCCCCAAGCACTTTTTTTTCTATGCAAACCCAAAGGCAAATACAACCCTTAGTATTGGATTCTCTTAAGCGAAACGCTTCGGACAAAACACGGCTCGGTATTCAGTGCTGTTAAACAGACATACGACATATTCCTGACCAACCCACTTGAATTTGAAGCCACTGAGAGTATGTTCCCTGTACCGAACGCTTGGAGGTCCATGTTCCCTGTACCGAGCACTTGGAGGTCCATGTTCCCTGTACCGAGCACTTGGAGATCCATGTTCCCTGTACCGAGCACTTGGAGATCCATGTTCCCTGTACCGAGCACTTGGAGGTCCATGTTCCCTGTACCGAGCACTTGGAGGTCCATGTTCCCTGTACCGAGCACTTGGAGATCCATGTCCCCTGTACAGTTTCAATATATCATGGAATTACCCAAATTACTGCAATCAAGTCTCTGTCCCAGATTTCCGCTTGGTCAACTTTATGGGACTGAGAAATTACCTGGGTGGGCTAAATTGGGATGACCTGACTATGGGTCAGGTAGGTGGTGTTGGTTGCCAATATGATGTGTTTCAGAGCATAGTGCTAGCTGCCCAGACAACTTTTGTTCCAAGTAGGGAAATTAGATCTAATAAAAATGATCCCAAATGGATAAACAATAGATTAAAACATCTCATTGATCAAAAGAGGGACACTTATAGGCGTATCAAAAGAGGTATGGGCAGTTAAGAAATCAATATATTCAATTAAAGAGATATAAAAAAAGGAATAAGAAAAACAAAAAGGGATTATGAGACTAAAGTCGCAAGGGATTCGAAGACTAACCTAAAAGGGTCCTTTCAGGTATACTGAAGTAAGACTAGGGGCAGAGTAACTCAGGTCAGATCACTGACAGTGATAAGGAAATGTGTGAACTTTTCAATCCTATTTCCTCTTAGTTTTTACTCAGGAAAATACTAGCGAAATTCCAGAAATATTAAATTATGTAGAACAGGAAGATAATAAACTATGCACTATTGGGATAACTAGTGACATGATCCTCAGACAAATAGAGAAATTAAAACCAAACAAATCCCCAGGCCCTGATGAACTGTTTGCAAGGGTGTTAAATGAATGTAAAGAGGAACTTAGCATACCTTTGGCAAATCTTTTCAATATATCACTACAAACTGGCATAGTGCCAGACAAGTGGAAAATGGCAAATGTAATACCTATTTACAAGGCAGGTGACAGGTCCTTAGCTTCGAAATATAGAAATAAGCCTTACCTCCATAGTTGGAAAATTTATGGAATCAATAATTGCCGAAGCAATTCGTAGCCATCTTGAAAGGCATAAATTGATTAATGAATCTCAGCACGGGTTTACAAAGGGGCGTTCCTGTATTATGAATTTACAAACTTTCTTCAATAACTTATTTGAGGAGGTTGATCATGGTACTGAATATAATATTGTGTATATGGACTTCAGTAAGGCTTTCGATAGAGTTCCACATCAGAGGCTATTGAGGAAACTTAAGGCACACGGAATAGGAGGAGAAATATTTTCCTGGGTAGAGGCATAGTTGAGAAATAGGCAGCAGAGAGTTTGCCTAAATGGGGAGAAATCAGAATGGGGGCACGTCACAAGCGGTGTTCCATAGGGGTCAGTGTTGGGACCCTTGTTGTTTACAATTTACATAAACGACATAGATGAGGGAATAAATAGCGACATAAGCAAATTTGCTGATGACACCAAAATAGGCCGTCCAATTCATTCTAATGAAAACATTAGAGCACTCCAGGATGATTTGAATAGACTGATGCAGTGGTCGGAGAAGTGGCAGATGCAGTTTAATATAGACAAATGCAAAGTTCTAAATGTTGGACAGGAAAATAACAATGCCACATATAAACTAAATAACGTAGATCTTAATATTACGGATTGCGAAAAGGATTTAGGAGTACTGGTTAGCAGTAATCTGAAACCAAGACAACAACGAATAAGTGTTCGCAATAAAGCTAACAGAATCCTTGGCTTCATATCAAGAAGTATAAATAATAGAAGTCTTCAGGTTGTTCTTCAACTCTATATATCTTTGGTTAGGCCTCATCTAGATTATGCTGCACAGTTTTGGTCACCGTATTACAGAATGGATATAAATGCACTGGAAAATGTACAAAGGAGGATGACAAAGTTGATCCCATGTATCAGAAATCTTCCCTATGAGGATAGACTGAGGGCCCTGAATCTGCACTCTCTAGAAAGGCGTAGAATTAGGGGGGATATGATTGAGGTGTATAAATGGAAAACAGGAATTAATAAAGGGGATGTAAATAGTGTGCTAAAAATATCTAGCATAGACAGGACTCGCAGCAATGGTTTTAAGCTGGAAAAAATCAGATTCAGGAAGGATATAGGAAAGCACTGGTTTGATAATAGAGTTGTGGATGAGTGGAACAAACTCTCGAGTACCGTCATAGAAGCTAAGACGTTGTGT
Organism: Cherax destructor; assembly: GCA_009830355.1. NCBI lineage: Eukaryota > Metazoa > Arthropoda > Malacostraca > Decapoda > Parastacidae > Cherax > Cherax destructor. The sequence goes on along the minus strand of WNWK01000743.1, from coordinate 53,210 downwards.
AGTTTTAAAAATAGGTTGGATAAATGCATGAGTGGGTGTGAGTTGGACCTGACTAGCTTGTGCTACTAGGTCAGATGCCGTGCTCCTCCCTTAAGTGAATGTGACTGACCTGACCAAGTTAAGGCATTGGCTTAAGCAGGTGGGAAAATTGGACGTGCCTCGCATGGGCCAGTAGGCCTGCTGCAGTGTTCCTTCTTTCTTATGTTCTTATGTTACTACAAACAAGAGGTGGCAGTCTGTGCTACAACAAACAAGAGGTGGCAGTCTGTGTTACTACTACAAACAAGAGGTGGCAGTCTGTGCTACAACTATCGTAAATTTTAACCATCTGTACAATAAGTACATTAGAGGCTGGTTACATTCACGACAATTGTAGCTGCTAGAGACATTTTGTCGTAAAAGCAGAAAACAGGTCTTTTAACATAATTTGAGTTTGCGCTATCCCCCCAAAAATGGGGAATTCCAAGTTGAATTTTGAAATTTCACCCTCAATATCAAAAAAATTAATGTATATACATTTTAAGCTTTTTCATTTATTGTAACAGTATTTAATGTGGAATGAAAGAACTAGAAAACCTTTAATAACTTAAAATTCCCATACTTAACAGTTAAATATTTGAATAATGTTAACTGGAAATGGTTTAGAAAAATATCACTGCAGTGTGGCACTTAACCAATAAACCAATACTTGTTTACTACGGTTTCTTAACCGAGTAGTATATTGATAATGATCAATATTCTTAACCGAGTAGTATATTGATAATGATCAATATTCTTAACCGAGTAGTATATTGATAATGATCAATATTCTGATGACTGGTCTCCCTCTTGCATGTACCAGGTCTGCCACATTGACAGACGTGAGACTTGTATTCCTTTTGACATGGGCGACAGTTGACTTAGTTGCAACTTTCTGGGATTGAATCTAATGACAGAATCAATTCCATGCCATATTCTCTCTGTTTCCAGCCCTTTTTTCAGGCGCAGGTAATTGTTGGTGTATCGCTTTGGGCAATCATCCAAGCTGTTGTTTGGTTGTACACCCACAACATGTGGCACAAACCTTGTGATGTAATACACAAATAACCCGCACATAGGAGAGGGAAGCTTACCACGACGTTTCGGTCCGACTTGGACCATTTACAAAGTCGCACAGACAGAAAGGAGATAGGGAGGCAGTATATATAGGCCAGCAGACAGGGACGGGACAAGAGAGGTAATGGGAAAGTCAGTGTGACTTTGTAAATGGTCCAAGTCGGACCGAAACGTCGTCGTAAGCTCTCCTCTTCTATTGGTGGGTTATTTGTGTATTGTTCCAGTCACGGTATTGTGACTTTTTGTTACCTGTGATGTAACTTCGTTAGAGACACATTACACCTCACTGCATCAACTGAATGAGACTGTTGAGCACTGTATGTATTGCATACAATTATTTCTCCTGATGTGACTGACTCCTCTGCCACCTCACCAGCTTCAAGAGCTTAAAGTGAATCATGGTGGTGCAGTAAGACGTTCCTAAATATCTGTTTACTGTGTTTAGAAAAGAGAATGTGGGGCCACATCCGATCACTGCGTGAACAGTTAAGAATACATAAACTAAGCATCGTGGGATACTAACAATGAATACTCTGTCAAGAGGGATGTTCCTCGCTTTTTCTGGAAGTCCTTGACATGTTCTATAGGGTTCCGAAATGTGCAATGAAAAAACAGTTATCAAGTTTTCTTGTTAATATAAACAGAATCATTAAAATAATGGAGATTATAATAAAAATATGAGTAAAAATAATAATGATTATAGTACCAGTATTACTACTACTACTACTACTACTACGTATAATAATAATAATAATAATAATAATAATAATAATAATAATAATAATAATAATAATAATTATGGAGTGAATTATGAAAGTTTCTTTTCCGGGCCACCGTACCTTGGTGGGAAACGGCCGGTGTGTTTATGAAAAAAAATCAACATAATAAGAGTCATATAATTTTTAGAATTGTTACATTTTCATTGACTATTAAAATACACTATGACATATTACGCCTGAAAAAAATACAATTTCTGAGTAAAATGCATTTATAAATATTCTGATTTTGTATTTAGCCTACGTAAACCATCATACAAATTGTTAATTAACATTTTCTGTTAATAATGAAATTGGTTTATGCTGTTTATTACCAGCAGAAAAAAAATAATTGGAAGACTAATATAAATAAAAATCTAATGGTTTATGATTTTCATCTCGATTTTTAGGGAGAAAAACTGGAGCATCATCTTGGGTTCCAAATTTTTTGTATTTTATATTGCCAAATTAAGTTTAGAAAATTGGTCACCCACTTTTACCCATAAATGTCTTAAAGGCTTTTACAGGCCCATTTTCTAAAAAAAATGTAAACAAAGTTATAATATAATACTTAAAACACAGACGGAACACACTACACCCTCAGTCACACTACACCCTCAGTCACACTACACCCTCAGTCACACTACACCCTCAGTCACACTACACCCTCAGTCACACTACACACACAGTCACACTACATCCACATTTACACTACACCCACAGTCACACTACACCCTCAGTCACACTACACCCACAGTCACACTACATCCACATTTACACTACACCCACAGTCACACTACACCCTCAGTCACACTACACTCCACATTTACACTTCACCCACAGTCACACTACACCCACATTTACACTACACCCTCAGTCACACTACACCCACAGTTACACTTCACCCACATTTACACTTCACCCACAGTCACACTACATCCACATTTACACTACACCCACAGTCACACTTCACCCTCAGTCACACTACACCCACATTTACACGTCACCCACAGTCACACTACACCCACATTTACACTACACCCTCAGTCACACTTCACCCACAGTCACACTACACCCACATTTACACTTCACCCACAGTCACACTACACCCACATTTACACTACACCCTCAGTCACACTACACCCTTAGTCACACTACACCCACAGTCACACTACATCCACATTTACACTACACCCACAGTCACACTACACCCTCAGTCACACTACACCCTCAGTCACACTACACCCTCAGTCACACTACACCCACATTTACACTTCACCCACAGTCACACTACACCCACATTTACACTACACCCTCAGTCACACTACACCCACAGTTACACTTCACCCACATTTACACTTCACCCACAGTCACACTACATCCACATTTACACTACACCCACAGTCACACTACACCCTCAGTCACACTACACCCTCAGTCACACTACACCCACAATTACACTTCACCCTCAGTCACACTACACCCACATTTACACTACACCCTCAGTCACACTTCACCCACAGTCACACTACACCCACATTTACACTTCACCCACAGTCACACTACACCCACATTTACACTACACCCTCAGTCACACTCACACCTCAGTCACACTACACCCCATTCACATTCACCCACAGTTACACTTCACCCACATTTCACTACACCCACAGTGACTACACCCACAGTTACTACACCACAGTTGCACTACACTCACAGTCACACTACACCTCAGTCACACTACACCCACAGTCACACTTCACCCACAGTCACTACACACAGTCACACATCCACATTTCACTACCCACCCACATCCCTCAGTCACACACACCCACATTTACACTTCACCCACAGTACACTACACCCACATTTACACTACACCTTCAGTCACACTACACCCACAGTTACACTTCACCCACATTTCACTTACACAGTCACAACATCCACATTTACACTACACCCACAGTCACACTTCACCCTCAGTCACACTACACCCACATTTACACGTCACCCACAGTCACACTACCCCATTTACACTACACCCTCAGTCACACTTCACCCACAGTCACATACACCACATTTACACTTCACCCACAGTCACACTACACCACATTTACACTACACTCAGTCACACTACACCCTTAGTCACACTACACCCACAGTCACACTACATCCACATTTACACTACACCCACAGTACACTACACCTCAGTCACTACACCTCGTCAACTAACCCTCAGTCACACTACACCACATTTACACTTCACCACAGTCACACTACACCACATTACACTACACCCTCAGTCACATCACCCACAGTTACACTTCACCCACATTCACTTCACCCACAGTCACACTACATCCACATTACACTACACCCACAGTCACACTCCTCAGTCACATACACCTCAGTCACACTACACCCACAATTACACTTCACCTCAGTCACACTACACCACATTTACACTACACCCTCAGTCACACTTCACCCACAGTCAACTACACCACATTTACACTTCACCCACAGTCACACACCCCACATTTACACTACACCTCAGTCACACTACACCCACAGTACACTTCACCCACATTTACACTTCACCAAGTCACTACATCCACATTTACACTACACCCACAGTCACACTCACCCCAGTCACACACACCTCAGTCACACACACCCAAATACACTTCACCTCAGTCACACTACACCCACATTTACACTACACCCTCAGTCACACTTCACCCACAGTCACACTACACCCACATTTACACTTCACCCACAGTCACACTACACCCACATTTACACTACACCCTCAGTCACACTACACCCTCAGTCACACTACACCCACATTTACACTTCACCCACAGTTACACTTCACCCACAGTTGCACTACACCCACAGTTGCACTACACCCACAGTTGCACTACACCCACAGTTGCACTACACTCACAGTCACACTACACCCTCAGTCACACTACACCCACAGTCACACTTCACCCACAGTCACACTACAAACACAGTTACACTACACCCACAGTTACACTACACCCACAGTTACACTACACCCACAGTTACACTACACCCACACTTACACTACACCCACAGTTACACTACACCCACAGTCACACTCCATCCACAAATACACCACACTCACAAACACACAACATTCACAAACACACAACTTTCCAACACATCACATCACAATACGCACTACACCCACAGTCACACTACACCCAAAAACACACCACACCCACAATCACACTACAATTACGCTACAATCACACCACTCCAACAATCACACTACAATTACGCTACAATCACACCACTCCAACAATCACACTACAATTACGCTACAATCACACCACTCCAACAATCACATACACCATTAAGGAGCTTAGCTTCATCATTAAAGAAAATAAGATATAAAGTTATCTCCAGGCAAGGCATGACTGCCGTTGTTGAATTACGAAACAGCCATCATGAGCTACCTTTAGTGAAAGACGATACAGAGGAGAGAGACAGGGAGAGAGACAGGGAAGAGAATGAGAGAGGTTTGTGTGTATATACTCGCCTTTCCTCAGATCATGCCGGCTCCTAATAGCCTATTCTTTTCCAAGGTGATGTTACCATAGTGAACACCTTCACTGACCAAATCCTTAATCCCAACACATAGTGAACACCTTCACTGAACAAATCCTTAATCCCAACACATAGTGAACACCTTCACTGAACAAATCCTTAATCCCAACACATAGTGAACACCTTCACTGAACAAATCCTTAATCCCAACACATCCTTCATCAGCAGTACGTAACGAAGCCTTCAGGTCATCCTGTGGCTTGACTGTGGTTGTTGCTACTTCTAGGTAATAGGCTTGGAGACAGTACAAGAGGCATCTCACTGCCTATAACAGGAACCTTCACAGGCAATCCTGTCGCAAGATAAAATTGGTATCAGTAAAAGAAGGCTCTAAAACCTGGTGGTCCTGGTCCAAGACCGACGATAACCTTACCACCTACAGATCATCAGAACGGGACTGTTTCTATCAGCAATAAAAACAAACTCTGATCCAGTTAGAGCACCTTCATTGCTAGCATGAAAAACTGGGCCAAAGGTGTCAAAGGTTTCAATAAGGCAGCATAAAATGTAAAGAATAAAAGGCACAATACCGTGACTGGAATAATACACAAATAACCCAAACAAAGGAGAACTTAACTTATGGTCATACTTGTACCATTAACAAGTCACACACTAGTGACTAGTTAGTGGTCTAAGTCAGACCGAAACGTCGTTATAAGTTTTCTCTCCTGTGTGTGGTTATTTGTATAGAATAAAGTTTATTTCCTCCTTAAATCAACTGGTGGAATCAAATTTTACTGAAATAAAATCTGGAAATTATTCGAATCGTTTCGGCGATATGACTGCACCAAGAAGATGTTGTGTGCTCGTAAAGAAGAGCCAGAGATTGCAGAATAGATACTCACACCAGTTACCTCGCACCTGACCCTAATCTTTCAACTCTGCCTGGGACGGATTAAATGGCCTTCTTTGCGAAAAGTGGCCATGTTCGCGCAAGGAAGAGCCGTGTGGTAATGAACAACTAGAAAGCGATGGCACGACTGTCAGTCACTGGCAAAATAATAGTGACAATTTCAAGGCAAATGGCAACGTTTCTTGACATTCACTTGTTTCTTGTGACCATCGTTATGCAGCTGATCTCTGTTAAACCACTCCACTAGGTGGCACAAGTCACTTGATGAAATAAAAATAAACTAATTGCACTGAACATTTGCTGGTTCCTTCGATTGAGTTTAACACTAGGGTCTCTTGGCCAGTCTACAAGCACTAGGGTATCTTGCCCAGTCTACAAGCACTAGGGTCTCTTGGCCAGTCTACAAGCACTAGAGTATCTTGGCCAGTCTACAAGCACTAGGGTCTCTTGGCCAGTCTACAAGCACTAGAGTATTTTGGCCAGTCTACAAGCACTAGGGTCTCTTGGCCAGTCTACAAGCACTAGGGTCTCTTGGCCAGTCTACAAGCACTAGGGCCTCTTGGCCAGTCTACAAGCACTAGGGTCTCTTGGCCAGTCTACAAGCACTAGGGTCTCTTGGCCAGTCTACAAGCACTAGGGTCTCTTGGCCAGTCTACAAGCACTAGGGTCTCTTGACCAGTCTACAAGCACTAGGTTCTCTTGGCCAGTCTACAAGCACTAGGGTATCTTGGACAGTCTACAAGCACTAGGGTCTCTTGGCCAGTCTACAAGCACTAGGTATCTTGGCCAGTCTACAAGTACTAGGGTCTCTTGGCCAGTCTACAAGCACTAAGGTCTCTTGGCCAGTCTACAAGCACTAGGGTATCTTGGCCAGTCTACAAGCACTAGAGTCTCTTGGCCAGTCTACAAGCACTAGGGTCTCTTGGCCAGTCTACAAGCACTAGGGAATCTTGGCCAGTCTACAAGCACTAGGGTCTCTTTGCCAGTCTACAAGCACTAGGGTCTCTTGGCCAGTCTACAATCACTAGGGTCTCTTGGCAAGTCTACAAGCACTAGGGTCTCTTGGCAAGTCTACAAGCACTAGGAGTCTTGGCAAGTCTACAAGCACTAGGGTCTCTTGGCAAGTCTACAAGCACTAGAGTCTCTTGGCAAGTCTACAAGCACTAGGAGTCTTGGCAAGTCTACAAGCACTAGGGTCTCTTGGCAAGTCTATAAGCAATAGGAGTCTTGGCCAGTCTACAAGCACCAGTCTCTCTTCGCAAGTCTACAAGCACTAGGGGCTCTTGGCAAGTCAACAAGCACTAGGAGTCTTGGCAAGTCTACAAGCACTAGGGTCTCTTGGTAAGTCTACAAACACTAGGAGTCTTGGCAAGTCTACAAGCACTAGGAGTCTTGGCAAGTCTACAAGCACTAGGAGTTTTGGCAAGTCTACGAGCACTAGGAGTCTTGGCAAGTCTACAGCACTAGGAGTCTTGACAAGTCTACAAACACTAGGAGTCTTGGCAAGTCTACAAGCACTAGGAGTCTTGGCAAGTCTACAAGCACTAGGAGTCTTGGCAAGCCTACAAGCACTAGGAGTCTTGGAAAGCCTACAAGCTCTAGGAGTCTTTTCAAGTCTACAAGCACTAGGAGTCTTGGCAAGTCTACAAGCACTAGGAGTCTTGGGCAAGTCTACGAGCACTAGGAGTCTTGGCAAGCCTACAAGCACTAGGAGTCTTCAAGTCTACAAGCACTAGGAGTCTTGTCAAGTCTACAAGCACTAGGAGTCTTTTCAAGTCTACAAGCACTAGGAGTCTTGGCAAGTCTACAAGCACTAGGAGTCTTGGCAAGTCTACAAGCACTAGGAGTCTTGGCAAGCCTACAAGCACTAGGAGTCTTTTCAAGTCTACAAGCACTAGGAGTCTTGGCAAGCCTACAAGCACTAGGAGTCTTTTCAAGTCTACAAGCACTAGGAGTCTGGCTCTGGAGCAGATTCTGTCACTCAGGTGGTACCAGTGTTCCACAAAGAAGCATGATCGTTCAGTTGTTGCAGGCGTTGTATGACCCTTAAAGGTTTAGCGCTTCATGATGTTTATAATAATCGTTCACTTGTTATGAAATGTCCACTTCAATCCCAGAATCGCATGTCTATGCAGATAACTGTATTCTAACGATTGTTTTGCTTACAGCTACTTCATTAAATGAAAACAGTAACAGATTATATTTCTGCTAACAAACACAAATGATGGTCCCTAGACATCATAATGTTAATAGTCAAACAGCGGTAAAAATGAATAGATGAGTGTTAGATCCAACAGATGAAGTGGATATCCTAGAGATCTAATTTGTCTCCAGAAAATCTATGAAGAATCATTTGGTAAATTTTTCGGGGAAGGAAGCCAAGAAGTTAACAGCATTAAGGTTTGTTTTCTATCTCCTCGACAGAAAAGGCCGTAAAATTTTGTACGAGGCGCAGGTTCAAACTTTCCTTAAGCATGCACAATTTTCTTGGATTACCCTCTCCCCTTCCCGTCTAACCCCGCCCGAACCGCCCATTACCCACCACCCTCCTCCCTTTCCCCGCCCCAATTTTTTCTACGACTTTTGGACAGACTAGAGAACCGGGCAAGGCTATTTATCTCACCGTTACCCTGCCTATATAAACATACAATTTGAGCAGAGCCTTTAGCAGAGAGATGTGAGTTTACGGTGATGTACACAATGTTGTCATGGTGCAATTGGTATAACCTTGCTGACAGATGGGCACCAAACCGCAGCTACACTCTGGCTATACCATTCTCAAGAACATCGCTTCATCTTCGATCATTCTTTCTTTGAATGACTCGAGTCTCTAACATATTTACCCAACTTATATACGGTAATAAAATGTAGACAAATGGTCAAATGAAATATCTGTTCCCTGTTTGATTGTTTGAAAACAATAACAATTAAAGAAAATGTTAGAGAAGACGTAAGTAACAGTTGTTAGACTGTAAACAACTCGGGTACAGAAGAGAGAGAGAGAGATTGAAGAGGAGGAAGAGAGGAGGGGATTGGAAAAGAGGGAAGAGGGAGAGGAGGAGAAGAAGACAGGGAGTGACGGGTCTATCGACTCTTTCATTTCCCGCACAAGAGAACTTGTGATAAGGTGTAGAAGTGTGGGATTTCTTTCTTGTTGTTGAAGGTTCTTAGACTGCTAGGCCAGGCTCATTATCAACTAATTTTAACATGCCAAAGAAAATTTTACTTGACATGGACCTGACTAGATCTTCACTATACTTCCATGCTTAGCGTGTTCGGTCACGTGTGAGCGTGTGTTCTCTCGTGTTCGGTCACGTGTGAGGCCGTGTGTTCGGTCATGTGTTCGGTCACGTGTGAGGCCGTGTGTTCTGTCATGTGTTCGGTCACGTGTGAGGCCGTGTGTTCGGTCATGTGTTCGGTCACGTGTGAGGCCGTGTGTTCTCTCATGTGTTCGGTCACGTGTGAGGCCGTGTGTTCGGTCATGTGTTCGGTCACGTGTGAGGCCGTGTGTTCTGTCATGTGTTCGGTCACGTGTGAGGCCGTGTGTTCGGTCACGTGTGAGGCCGTGTGTTCGGTCATGTGTGAGGCCGTGTGTTCTGGCATATGTTCGGTCATGTGTGAGGCCGTGTGTTCGGTCATGTGTTCGGTCATGTGTGAGGCCGTGTGTTCTGTCATGTGTTCGGTCATGTGTGAGGCCGTGTGTTCTGTCATGTGTTCGGTCATGTGTGAGGCCGTGTGTTCTGTCATGTGTTCGGTCATGTGTGAGGCCGTGTGTTCTGTCATGTGTTCGGTCACGTGTGAGGCCGTGTGTTCGGTCATGTGTGAGGCCGTGTGTTCTGTCATGTGTTCGGTCATGTGTGAGGCCGTGTGTTCTGTCATGTGTTCGGTCACGTGTGAGGCCGTATGTTCGGTCATGTGTGAGGCCGTGTATTCTGTCATGTGTTCGGTCACGTGTGAGGCCGTGTGTTCGGTCACGTGTGAGGCCGTGTGTTCGGTCATGTGTTCGGTCATGTGTGAGGCCGTGTGTTCGGTCATGTGTTCGGTCATGTGTGAGGCCGTGTGTTCGGTCATGTGTTCGGTCATGTGTGAGGCCGTGTGTTCTGTCATGTGTTCGGTCATGTGTGAGGCCGTGTCTCAGCTTATATGTCTTCTGTTGTCCTGTTATTTTTACTATTCCTTCGGCAGTACGAGCAAACCTTATGAAAGCTGACGCTAATCAAACGTCAGTTTCCTGGGACTTGACTCCTAATACAATTAAACTATCCCTAGACACTGCTTTGCTCTGCACACTAATCTTTGGTTTAGAGGATTTCCTGTTAATGAATAGGCTGAGGGTTTTCCTCAGTACAAGAAATGTACCATAAATTACTTTTTAGATTTATATAGTGGTTCAAGTGAGTGAATAAAAATCAGGATAGACTTCTTCTAACCACCAGCGAGTGTCAAAATGGCATTGTTTTTCAGACTCTCGACAATTTTTTTTTCTTTCGAATATTTAGCGGCTCGGGGATTGAAATAGCAATATCTTTATTATAAACACAGAAACGTGGTTGAATACTCAACACGTTTGTTTCACTGGCCTCTTATACACTGATAAAAAAAAAATTTCAATGATTATTAGGTAAAAAAATCACAAAATATTAAGTCAAATGCATATTTTACATTGTTGTAGATGCTTTGACACGTAACTCACATTTAACCCCTTTTAAAGGTCTGATACCAAAACATAGATGATAAACAAATTAATATGCACTATGGGTACCGAATATTCAATGGGACATATAGTAAAAATTATCGACATTGTATACCAATACCATATTCACTCTGCTGGACACTGCAACACAACGGTATCTTGGTACAAAGAACATTTCCGCTAGACCAGTGTGAAGGGACGGACCTGCACTCTCAGTGACTACATTCTTACTTCTACAAGTGATCTCCACCTCTCCTGCCGTCAAGATCACCTGCGCTTCACCTTTGACAGTATATAAGTCTCCATACTGTTGGTTTCAGTGTTCCAGACTGTCAAGTAAAACTCTCCTCCAGGCTGAGGGACTGACCACCTCAAAACTAAGTCTTCAAGGGTGATGGACTAATTACATCGACTTTACATCTCTACTTCTGCTGTATCGTCTGTAGTCGACTGAAGAAGCCTACTATATAGGCGAAACGTTTTGGAATAAAGTTACCTAACTGCTGTACATCTGCTCCACTTATCAAGAATTGCAAATTACCCTAATTTCAAAATGACTGATCATTATGACCATTTTCTGCTCAGCAACAGACTTTGTTCCCCACATATTTCAGGTTAACCAGAAAAATGATCTACCAACAAAATGAGGGAGAGACCTATGAAGCTTGCAGCACATTCTGACGCATCACTGGACAGTGAATAGTGCATCATTTGCCAGAGATCATCCTTAGGGCTAACTTCAGGTACTGAAAATGTCCGGAAGTTGCGTGAAGTGGATATTTTTTATCCTCGGAGACCTGACCATCAAGGTGATTCTAGCTACTTTAAAAAAAATCTTATAGTGGATGGACATACCTGTGGTGAAGCAGCACACGACCTCCACACTCCTGAGACTGAGGAAGGTAGCTTTGGTCTATGGGGTCTTAAAAGGGATCTACGTGAGGCTGTGAGAATCATTGAACTTCTACTCATAGATTCTACTGACAGAAATTCTGATAATTTCACTTGAAAAGCTACCTCTTTCTATCTTAAACGACTGCCTTCGCTTTCCTTTCCTTAAGACAAGTGAAATGACAGTCTCTTGAGAAAATACGTACTTAAGAGGAAGTCTCTTGGGAAGGTCACATCTCGCACAACTAAGTAGTTGAGAATTTGTGACCTCTCACCTAATCCAAAACTTACAATCTGTCCCTTGACATCAAGAGAATGGTGTCAAGAGTCTATCTCTTTGCTTTATTTACTTTACTATCTTTCCAATTATTGAAAATCTAATCCTTAATCATCGAAACTCTCATAATAGTAGTATTAATAAATGTCATTTATTTCCGCTCACATCTTTATCCTAATAGTAAACCTCAATTAGGAACGAAAATTTTGCAGTTATCCATTATACGCACAGTCATCTCATTCCCTCAACATTCTTTCGACCTTCGAGGATTTCCATGATAAGCATTTTTTTTATTAGGGGTTCCTCTTCGGTTGGTTCTCTCTCCTGTGCAGAAGTACATAACGAGACTCGCTGCTCGTGAAAGCAAAATACGGGGACTGAATGGGCAGTAGACTTCTCTCCCGCAAGCCAGTCATCACACTCATATTGATTTCTTCAAATCTCATACTCTGCCTCCGGCTGCCCATAACTGCTTTTCCCTAATAAAGTTGTCACCTTACCTATCCATCCACTCAGGTAATTCATCACCTGATGCGTGTATAATTTTAGTCTCACAGGGTCATGCCATAAAGATCTACTAACATTTTTTTCACTCGACTAAACCAAACTAAAATCATGCAGAATTTTATCTTCCCTCAGTTTCAAAATCTTCAGATATCTATGGATGACATTTATCAACAATGGGTTATTGAAACAATATCTAACAGCTTCCTAGATACTGGTTCAGTCCCAAATATTCTTGTGATGGGGAACACTAAACATGGAGACTTTATTATCTTCTGTATATTTTGGTAATTTATCTTAAGTATATTTTGGTAATTTGGTTCTATTACGAACACACGTGTAGTCTAGTGGCCTGCACACTTGGTTGCAGCGTAATAATCAAGGCAAAAACGAGGAACGAGCAAAAGGCAATAGTATGTACAATATATACAGAGAATATGTACAGAAAGGCAAATTGTAAGCAAGAGACACGGTGACAACCGTATTCGACCAGACTTGGAAGTAAGTCTGCTAATGTTGATTTACGAGTCTCCCACATCGCTTCACAGCTTTGTCGGGCTTCCTTGTCATTGGCTGGGTGAACCAAGGTGCTAGCATAACGAGGGGAGGCCCCTTCTCATTATACCTTTAACACCTGGTTTGCTGGTCGTGAGGGCATGCCTATATGGGTATATGCCTATATACTTTGACATAACTCCCAATAAATTGTATCATACTCTTAGTATGCCCCAGTATCTAAGTTCTGTAGCAAAGACGCACGTTAATATTAAATTATATAGCATCTGGAGGCCACATTGAAGGTTATTGAGGTATGGACTCTGCGCCAGCCATCCCATTAGTATCTATCCTTCCTATGGCACTGAAAGAGTGTCACTGGGATGGTCCACACTACAGAGAGGCTCTGGGGTTGGATCCGGGGTGTTCACTCAGTGGAGTGATGGGACGGTCCACACTACAGAGAGGCTCTGGGGTTGGATCCGGGGTGTTCACTCAGTGGAGGGAGGGGACGGTCCACACTACAGAGAGGCTCTGGGGTTGGATCCGGGGTGTTCACTCAGTGGAGTGATGGGACGGTCCACACTACAGAGAGGCTCTGGGGTTGGATCCGGGGTGTTCACTCAGTGGAGGGAGGGGACGGTCCACACTACAGAGAGGCTCTGGGGTTGGATCCGGGGTGTTCACTCAGTGGAGTGATGGGACGGTCCACACTACAGAGAGGCTCTGGGGTTGGATCCGGGGTGTTCACTCAGTGGAGTGATGGGACGGTCCACACTACAGAGAGGCTCTGGGGTTGGATCCGGGGTATTCACTCAGTGGAGTGATGGGACGGTCCACACTACAGATAGGCTCTGGGGTTGGATCCGGGGTATTCACTCAGTGGAGTGATGGGACGGTCCACGCTACAGAGAGGCTCTGGGGTTGGATCCAGGGTGTTCACTCAGTGGAGGGAGGGGACGGTCCACACTACAGAGAGGCTCTGGGGTTGGATCCGGGGTATTCACTCAGTGGAGTGATGGGACGGTCCACGCTACAGAGAGGCTCTGGGGTTGGATCCAGGGTGTTCACTCAGTGGAGGAGGGACGTCCACACTACAGAGAGGCTCTGGGGTTGGATCCGGGGTATTCACTCAGTGGAGTGATGGGACGGTCCACACTACAGAGAGGCTCTGGGGTTGGATCCGGGGTATTCACTCAGTGGAGTGATGGGACGGTCCACACTACAGAGAGGCTCTGGGGTTGGATCCGGGGTATTCACTCAGTGGAGTGATGGGACGGTCCACACTACAGAGAGGCTCTGGGGTTGGATCTGGGGTATTCACTCAGTGGAGTGATGGGACGGTCCACACTACAGAGAGGCTCTGGGGTTGGATCCGGGGTGGGCACTCAGTGTAGTGATGGGACGGTCCACACTACAGAGAGGCTCTTGGGTTGGATCCGGGGTATTCACTCAGTGGAGTGATGGGACGGTCCACACTACAGAGAGGCTCTGGGGTTGGATCCGGGGTATTCACTCAGTGGAGTGATGGCCTTCAGGTGGATAACAGAGCTGGGAGAATTAACCTGGGATACGGGAAATAACCTTGATTTTTCGGCGTAAAATATTGAGTAACCTAGATGCTGTGAGGTTCATGAGGCTTAGGAAGAGGCTCAGGTTCACATAGAAAGTAGGGTATCCAAGATGTAGGGGAGAGTCTTAGGGGGTTGGCTGTAGTATACTTAGGGATGACTTAGAAATTAGGGTGTCCATTTCACACTTTTAAGATTAAAACCAATTTTCCCTCCTTCCTCAGTATTCTTGCATGACCCTTGAGTTACTTATTACTTAATGATAACCTTTTCTTTAGTGCTGCTTGTGTAACCCTGCTGGAAGGGATATGATGAATAATGTGACACAATATGGAGGTTTATTAAAATAGTTTATTACACATCTATTAGAAATGGGTTGCAATATAACTGACAAGATATATTTTAGAAATAGTTATTGACTCCTTTAGTTGACAGTTTTGGGGATTATCTTAATAGATTCAAAGAACCATAACCTAATTTATTTTACCGTCCATAATGCTTAAGTAGATGGACAGGGTTACAGAATCATCACATAGTGTACAGACAATTACAAAACTGTACGTACCCATCTCGTCTTGTGTTGCTCAATAAAAAACTTCAAATTACATATTATCTCCTGAACTTTAATGAAAAGAATGAGGTAGTGAAGGTGTTTCTGAGGGAGTGATGAAAAGGTGATAAGAAAGACAGCAAGAGAGTAAGGATGATGATGGTATGAGAGGGCTGATGATGGTATGAGAGGGCTGGTGATGGTATGAGAGGGCTGGTGATGGTATGAGAGGGCTGGTGATGGTATGAGAGGGCTGGTGATGGTAGGGAGGGGTTGTGATGGTAGAGGAGGGCTGGTGATGGTGAGATCTACCTTACCCCGTCCTAGAATGTTTATAAGAAGGAATATTATAGAGGGATGATCACAAATATATACTGATCACGTAGTGACCTTTTTACTCACCACAGCATCTCACATCATTGTAGGTCACATTCACACAGATTCAAAATATCAGAGAGGACGCTTTTGTGTCAACTCTGTCAAGATACTTCGTGATTGCGGTAACTCTGAGGGCCTTACTAAGAACCGCTGGGCATGATAAGAGTTTTTTAAACCTGGTGGCGCCTCTGCTCTCTCAAGGTATTAAATGGGACTCACAACTTCTCACTTCTCTCCGCCTTCGAGGATTCAGAGTGCTGGCAGCCTTGATCCCCCGCCTTCTCTCTTTTTGTTTTATATTTTGTCGTTCTTATTTTTTGTTTAGATTTCAGCACGATTTTTGTCTTTACCACCACCACTACTACTACTACTATTATTACTACTTCTACTACTACTACTACTTGTACTACTACTACTATACCTACTGCTACTACTACTACTACTACTTCTACTACTACTACCACTACTACTATTATTACTACTAATGCTACTACTACTAGTACTTGTACTACTACTACTACAACTACTGCTACTACTACTACTACTACTACTACTTCTACTGCTACTACTACTACTACTACTACTTCTACTACTACTACTTCTACTACTACTACTTCTACTACTATTACTACTATTATGTCAGCATTACTATCAGCCCTATTGCTGCCACTGGCACTTCTGTCAGACCTAGGTGTTCAACACACTTCCAGAGAATCTCACGAGTCGATCTGGCACTCGGTCCAAGTCGGACCGAAACGTTTTCGTAAGCTCCTCTCTTCTATGTGCGGGTTGTGCTGCTGTCACCATCATCACCACCACCACTACTACTACCACCACTGCAGTCACCATAACCCCACTACTACCACCACCACAACACTGCTGTTACCATCACTATCACCACCCCTATTGCTGTTAATACTTTCTCTGCCACCACTCCTCACACAAGCATAACCATCACCACTGCTGTCACCATCACCACTACTGCTATCACCACTATTGTCACCATCACCACTACTGCTATCACCACTGTTGTCACCATCACCAGCATTACCATCACCAGCTATGGTCACCACCTAATGTCATAGGGTCACCACCTAGTATCACAGAGCAATCAGCTAGGATCACAGGGTCACCTAGGGTCACAGTCACCAACTAGGGTCCCAGAGTCACCTAGGGTCATAGGGTCACCACCTAGGGTCATAGTCACCAAATAGGGTGACTCTATGACCCTAGGTCATAAGTTTTTGCATAGGTCAAGATGAGGTTGCTCCAATTGATGCAAAGGTTCGTGCTATCTCGGCATTTCCAGTGCCACAAGATAGGAACGGAATCTTGGAATGGCAGGGTATTACCTGTGAAACGGTTAATTAATACTCTGACTTTGTCGAAGTTAGATACATAAAAATTTAAGACATGTTGGCAAGTAGCCAAATACCTGGGTGTGAAATATTTTAGAAATTACACCGCCAAAACAGTTAGAGCGTTAATTTGAGACATAAGGGAGGGACGATGATTTTTTGAGTGATAAAAAAAATTGAAATCGAAAAATTATGGAAAAACTGTTTTCTTCCAAAAAAATAGTGCATAATTCTGGCAACATGTTCATGCTTGTTTCTATCATATTTCTAAGTAGGTTTTAACCCAAATGTCACTTTTTTTTCCTTGCTGTCAGCAAAAGGACATGTTGGCAATTAGTCAGTTTTTTGTTTTTTTACCCCAAAAATTGCGATTTTTATGATTGTTTCACTTTAAATACACTACATAGTAACTTCTGTGAGGAGTAGAGTGGAAGAGCGCGCTGTGGCACTGGCTCCGTGGCCTTGCGGATTCCGCTAAGAAGGGTGTAGCGCTCCGAGATTTGGCGCGCCATTACCTAAGATTTTTACAGAAACATAATTATCTATAACTCAGGAATAAGTTATTGACATTATAACTCCTCTCATGCAAAGAGTATTTATAAGAGCATCATGATTCTTTCACAGGTTATTGTGGAATGATGGTTCTATTGAATGACATGGGTGGTTTGCGATATGTTTTACCATTTTGTTTTTAGTGAATTTTTTTCTTACAAAAAATTCCTTAAAAAAAAAAATACATATTTCAACATTTTGTATATATTTTTTTATTAACACATAGGCCGTTTCCCACCAAGGCAGGGTGGCCTGGCAAAGAAAATTTTTCATCATCATTCACTCCATCACTGTCTTGCCAAAGGCGTGCTTACACTACAGCTATAAAACTGCAACATTAACACCCCTCCTTCAGAGTGCCGGCACTGTACTTCCCATCTCCAGGAATCAAGTCTGGCCTGCCGGTTTCCTTGAAACCCTTCATAAATGTTACCTTGCCTACACTCCAACAGCACATCAACTCCTAAAAACCATTTGTCTCCATTCGCTCCTATCTAACACGCTCATGCACGCTTGCTGGAAGTCCAAGCCCCTCGCACACAAAACCTCCTTTACCCCCTCTCTCCAACCTTTTCTAGGCCAACACCTACCTTGCCTTCCCTCCACTACAGATTTATAGACTCTTGAAGTCATTCTATTTTGTTCCATCCTCTTTATATGTCCAAACCATCTCAACAACCCCTCCTCAGCTCTCTGGATAATAGTTTTGGTAATCCCACACCTCCTCCTAATCTCCAAACTACGGATTCTCTGCATTATATTCACACCACACATTGCCCTCAGACATGACATCTCCACTGCCTCCAGCCTTCTCCTTGTTGCAACATTCAGAACCCATGTCTCACACCCATACAAGAGTGTTGGTATAACTATACTCTCATACATTCCCCTCTTTACTTTCATGGATAAAGTTATCTGTCTCCACAAGCTCCTCAGTGCACCACTCAAATTTTCCCCCTCGTTAATTCTATGATTCACCTCATCCTTCATATACCCATCTGCTGACACTTCCACTCCCAGATATCTGAACACATTCACCTCCTCTATACTCTCTCCCTCCAATCTGATATCCAATCTTCCATTATCTAATTTATTTATTATCCTCATCACCTTACTCTTTCCTATATTCACTTTAAAATTTCTCCTTTTACATACCCTACCAAACTCATCCACCAACCTCTGCATCTTCTCGTCAAAATCTCCCAAAAGCACAGTGTCATAAGCAAAGAGGAACTGTGACAACTCCTATTTTGTGTTTGATTCCTTATCTTTTAACCCCACACCTCTTGCCAACACCCGAGTATTCACTTCTCTTGCAACTCCATCTTTAAATATATTGAACAACCACAATGACATCATAAATCCTGTCTAAGGCCTACTTTTTCTGGAAAATAATCTCCCTTTCGCCTACATACTCCAACCTGAGCCTCACTATCCTCTTAAAAACTTTTCACCGCTTTCAATAACCTACCTCCTATTCCATACATTTGCAACATTTGCCACATTGACCCCCTATCCACCGACACCCTCCACCCAGGGGGCCAATGCCGGGTCACCATTTGGAGAAGACCTGGGCCGGTGGTACCGGCAAACCTACAACAACAACAACAACCTATCCACCCTATCACATGCCTTTTCCAAATCCATAAATGCCACAAACACCTCTTTACCCTTATCTAAATATTGTTCACCTATCTGTTTCACTGCAAACACTTGGTCTACACACCCCCTACCCTTCCTAAAGCCTCCTTGTTCATCTGCTATCCTGCTCTCCGTCTTACTCTTAATTCTTTCAATAATAACTCTACCATACACTTTACCAGGTATACTCAACAGACATATTCCCCTATAATTTTTACACTCTCTGTTGTCCCCTTTGCCTTTATACAAAGGAACTATGCATGCTCTCTGCCAATCCCTAGGTACCTTACCCTCTTCCATACATTTATTAAATAAAACCACTAACCACTCTAAAACTATATCCCCACCTGCCTTTAACATTTCTATCTTTATCCCATCAATCCCAGCTGATTTACCCCCTTTCATTCTACTCACTGCTTCACAAACTTCCCCCACACTCACAACTTTTTCTTCCTCACTCTTATAAGATGTTATTCCTCCTTGCCCTATACACGAAATCACAGCTTCCCTATCTTCATCAACATTTAACAATTCCTCAAAATATTCCCTCCATATTCCCGATACCTCTAACTTTCCATTTAATAACTCTCCTCTCCTATTTTTAACTGACAAATCCATTCTTTCCCTAGGCTTCCCCAACTTATTAATCTCACTCCAAAACTTTTTCTTATTTTTAACAAAATTTGTTGATAACATGTCACCCATTCTCTCATTTGCTTTCTTTTTACATTCCTTCATATACTCCTCCCTCCTTACATCACAACTACTTTGTAAAAACCTCTCATATGCTAACTTTTTCTCTCTTACTACTCTCTTTACATCATCATTCCACCAATTGCTCTTCTTCCCTCCCGCACCCACTTTCCTATAACCACAAACTTCTGCTGAACACTCTAACACTATATTTTTAAACTTACCCCATACCTCTTCTACCCCACTGCCTATACTCTCACTAGCCCATCTGTCCTCCAACAGCTGTTTATATCTGAACCTAACCGTCTCCTCCTTTAGTTTATAAATCTTCACTTCTCTCTTACTTGCTGTTTCCATTCTCCATGTATCCCATCTACCTTTTACTCTCACTGTAGCTACAACTAAAAAGTTATCTGATATAGCTGTGGCCCCTCTATAAACATGTACATCCTGAAGTCTACCCAACAGTCTTTTATCTACCAATATATAGTCCAACAAACTACTGTCATTTCGCCCTACATCATATCTTGTATACTTATTTATCCTCTTTTTCTTAAAATATGTGTTTTCTATAACCAAACCCCTTTCTATACAAAGTTCAATCAAATGCTCCCCATTATCATTTACACCTGGTACCCCAAACTAACCTATCACACCCTCTCTAAACGCTTCTCCAGTTTTAGCATTTAGGTCCCCTTCCACGATTACTCTCTCACTTGGCTCAAAAGTTCCTACACACTCGCTTAACATCTCCCAAAATCTCTCTCCTCTACACTCCTCTCTTCTCCATGTGCATACGCACTTATTATGACCCACTTTTCACATCCGACCCTTATTTTAATCCACATAATCCTTGAATTTATACATTTATGTTCCCTCTTCTCTCTCCATAACTGATCCTTCAACATTATTGCTACCCCACTGAAACTCGCCTACCCCCTTCATCTTTGTTTCGCTTAGGGCCAGGACATCCAACTTCTTTTTATTCATAACATTAGCAATCATCTCTTATCATCCGCACTACATCCACGCACATTCAAACATCCCAATTTTATGAAGTTTTTCCTTATTTTGTTTTTAGTAACTTATACAGGAGAAGGGGTTACTAGCCCATTGCTCCCGGCATTTAGTCGCTTCTTACGACACACATAGGTTACGGAGGAAGAATTCTGTTCCACTTACCCATGGAGATAAGCAGAAATAAACAAGAACTAGGAAGAAAAAATAGAAGAAAAACCCAGAGGGGTTAGTATATATATGCTGGTACATGCATGTGCAGTGTTACCTAAGTGTAAGTAGCAGTAGCAAGACATACCTGCAACCTTGCATGTTTATGAGACAGAAAAAGAGACCATCATGCAAAACAATTACAGGCTTATGTTTCACACTCATTTGGCAGGACGGTAGTACCTCCCTGGGTGGTTGCTGTCTACCAACCTACTACCTAATTTTGTATAATGCAATCTATTGATATTTCGCTCAAAAGCTCATGTAAGGAAAAATATAACTAATAACACAAGAAACTAGGTTTCAAATGCTGATTAATTTACAGACAAATTGGCATTGAAATTTTAGCAAAATAAAAAAAAACTCATTTTTTTCTCGTCCCTCCCTAATGTTTCCTGCTTATACAGAGCTTTCTGATTCCGAAAGCCTCTGATAAAAGTACATAAAATGTCCCTGATTGATGACTTAAAAGGTGAGAGAGCAAAGGCAGAAAGAATCATCTGAGCCTAGTGTAGCTCCTTTGTTGACTCCTCGCCTGAGTCATTACGATATTCAGGTGTAGAATCTGTGGTACTAGTATGGTGCTGAGTCATGCGAAGGAGCCACACTAGGCTCAGAAAGCTCTGTATGAGCAGGAAACAATATATCTCCAAATAATGCTCTGACTGTTTTGGTGGTGTAATTTCTAAAATATTTCACACCCAGGTATTAGGCTACTTGCCAACACGTCTCTAGTTTTAATGTGCTTCGACAGAGTCAGAATATTAATTAACTGTGTCACACGTACATACATAATAGGTATTCACCAAGAGTGATTATATTAGGTTATAATCCAAATAAAATGTTACTTTATAAATTTTATTAATCTAGAACGTTAGATTGTATCAGAGCCAGGGCTCATTAACAGTATCTCCATTTCCTTGGATCAAGAGAATCGGACAGGTAAACATATCAACCACTTATGGTGTACAAGACCGAACTCTAACTCCTCAGATCAGGAAATTACTCAAAGTGTCTGATTATAGTGTTACTAGTAAATGAAACTAGATAATCTCTCCAACACCTCAGAGCGATTGTCTAGTTTCACTTACAAATGCGACATCTACTAAGTGAAGACATCACCAGAGACTACCAGGTCAACTTATTGATCCCCTCGAGCATCTAGTCAGTTTCTGGTTTCTTAACAGTTTGTCAGAGTATTCTAGTCCAGTTATCCTGTAAAATTAGTTGGCTTCTCAACAGCGCCTTGGAATTAACGCAGGTTCTACCAGGTCGCTGCTCCTCTCACTGAGCTCACCAGCAGCAAAGTTCAGCTTCATTGGTCTCAAGATGGCACAGTGGCGTTTGCAATGTTAAAGCACCTGCTTTCTTCCTCTGCTCCTGTCTTGAGGAGCCCTAACTTTGGCAAGCCCTTTTTGTTTACACGAGATTCGTGTGGTTATACCGTGGGTGCTGCCTTACAGAAGTCGTCAACCACTGACACACTCCATCCTATGTTACTTTTCCTCAAAACACAAACGTCACCAGAAAAACTATGCCACGACTGAGAAAGAAGCATTAGCTCTGGTAGTGGCATTAGAGCATTTTGATGTATACTTGGGCAATGCTCAATTTAAAATTACTGCATTCTCAGACCACAACCCTCTTACCTATATTAATACTAAGAAGTCAAAAAATGGTAGGATAATGAGATGGGTTCTCCCTATCCAACCTTATGCTTTTAGTATTAATCATATCAGTGATCGTTATAATGTCTTAGCAAACGCTCTGTCGAGCTCTTGATTGTCATTGAGAAATTAAAATTAAAGTAATTCGTTAAATTAACCTAATTTATTAAGTTAACGTAATTCATTAAATTTACGTAATTCATTTAAATAGTATATCAACATCATTGGTCCTATGTACTGATGGAGACAGCAGAGCGAAGAGTTGAGAGTGTGGGTGATGCTACGAGTCCAGAGGTACACTGGCCAGTCCCCCCACTACAACATGCCTCCCAGGCCAATCTGTTCCATTTCTTTATTGCTGTACAATAAAAGGTGTTTCAAGCCTGGCCACTAACTGTGGCCAGGCTTCGTTCCACTACCACTCCATATTAGTGCGGAATGACAGATCTCCCATCAGACACCATAGATTACTATGACTACGCAGTCATCACCACTGTCTTCATCCCTCTGAAGTCATGCACATCTAGAAATACACCCACCACTGTGCCGCCTCTACTACACCAGTATTCTGTGGCACATCTCTACAGTAACAGGCACTGGATCAAATTTGCGTATACGATGTGCATGGCACATGAGTGACGCATATATTATGATTATATAAAAGTGAAGACATGAGTAACAGACATTTAACACACCTTCTATTGTGACCGTTTGTCTTGTGGGTGGGTTATTGCGACCTCAGAGAAAGGACGCTATAAATATTTTATATTATTTTATTCATAAAGTTTATATTGCTGATAATTTACGGATTTGTCTGTCATATTTTAAGTCTAAGTCGAGACACTCTGAGCACTTACATGAACACAGACACATATACATCATTATGCTTGTACTTGGGCCTATCTCATCATAACAACCAGATAGTACTTATTAAGAGTATCACAGTATACTAAGTTTGCATTTACCACCATATGATTATATGTACAGAATTACTATGATATATAAGTTTAACAAGTTATGCTCCAAGCGTTGTGTAGGAGTTAATGTTAATTATTCTAACTCTATTAACTGTAATTATCACCACCTAGACACCTTTGTTATTCAAGATTTCAACTTTTATTTAGATGGTTTGTATTCACCCAGTTGTAATCCCAAAGCGCTATTGAGAAGCCATCTAATTTTACAGGATAACTGGACTAGAATATTCTCTGACAAACTGTTACAAAACCAGAAACAGGCTAGAAGTTAGAGGGAGATCAATAAGTTGACCTTTTAGTATTCTCTGGAGATATGTTCACTTAATAGATGTCGCATTTTGTAACAGTCCCTTACACTGTATGAAGCTTATTTTGTTTTAGCTCTTACTCTCTGTTGTGTGTATCCTACTTTCACTTTCATCTATTTCCATAACATGGCATTCATCTAAATTAAGTTTCACATTCCATCTCTTACTCCACTTACTCTATCTATCAAGGTCTCTCTCTCTCTACCCACCCACCTGTTTCTTCAGTTTTTCTGCATAGGATTTTTACATCTGCCAACATGTTCATATATTGACCCATGAAATCGTAATGACACGATGGCTAACGCGACGGTCTGGAGTTTCGAGACTGATCGCGGGTTCTAACCCCACCCGTGGTGTGGTATGTTTATATATTTTTTGTTTCCTTTTGGTAAGTCATTTACATAGATTAGAAACACTGTAACAGGTGTAATTCCATACATTTTCCTTTCAAACAGGAAAAATCTCGTTCACTTTAATAGTTTGCATTTTATGCCTCTTATCTTTCACAGTTTTAATATTTATCTTACGTGTGGAACTATATATCAACCCCACAAAAAGCTAAGTAAATGGAGTCCACGTCACCGTTTAATTCATAAATTATTTCTGTAGTAGCCTAATAGATTTGATTTACATAAATTTTTGCTGGTCGAGAACATGACTATTTTCTAATTTGTACTTCATTTCTTTCTCTAATATATCTTGTTTCCTAACACTTTCACAACACCGCTTTTGCACTGTCACTTGTCACTTGTCTGCCAATATATATTTTTTATATAGTGATGTCCTAAAGATTTTCCACATACGTTAACTTATATCATCTGCACATTCCTTCAAGTCCAATTGTTTTATCTTGTCTGGTTTAATTGCCATCTTCTAGATATTCAGCAGTAGTTTCTTGACCTCTTCGTTTATTGCCATGTCTTCCATTTCAAATATTTTTCGCCTTCCACACCTGGTTTAGTTTGGCAAATTTCAGGAAGAGAACTGGCTCCACCTTGCTGCTGTCCACTATATTCTTTACAAATGTTTATTTTCTCCTCCATCTCTACCTTTGATCAATCATTTCTACCATTGTTTACACTTGTGATAGCTGCCAGACTTGGCACGTTTTCTTTATTTCTCCCACAGTCTTCTCTTTACTCATGGCTCTCCAATACCTTTCATTAAATTACTCATTGGTTATGTTTATTTATTGGTATATTATGCAGTAATAT
The DNA here is from genome assembly GCA_009830355.1 of Cherax destructor. NCBI lineage: Eukaryota > Metazoa > Arthropoda > Malacostraca > Decapoda > Parastacidae > Cherax > Cherax destructor. The sequence continues at coordinate 27,872 of WNWK01000743.1, read as the reverse complement.
TTATATATGATGATTATGTATCTCCCTTGAAATATTGTTTTAAAGTCTGTATTTCTACATTTTTTATAAAATATTTGTTTTTAATTGCTATTCTTTGTTTTATAGAGGGGCAACAGATATATCAGATCATTATTTGGTTGTAGCTACAGTTAGAGTAAAAGGTAGATGGGACAAAAAGAAAATGGCAACAGCAAGTAAGAGAGAGGTAAAAGTGTATAAACTAAGGGAGGAGGAAGTTAGGGTGAGATATAAGCAACTATTGGCAGAAAGGTGGGCTAGTGCAAGTAGGAGTAGTGGGGGGGTTGAAGAGAGTTGGGATAGTTTTAAAAATGCAGTATTAGAATGTGGGGCAGAAGTTTGTGGCTATAGGAGGGTGGGTGCAGGAGGAAAGAGGAGTGAGTGGTGGAATGAAGAAGTAAAGGGTGTGATAAAAGAGAAAAAGGTAGCTTATGAGAGGTTTTTACAAAACAGAAGTGTTAATAGAAGAGCAGAGAATATGGAGAGTAAAAGAAAGGTGAATAGAGTGGTGAGAGAGTTCAAAAGAAGAGCGGATGAAAGAATGGGAGAGGCTCTGTCAAGAAATTTTGCTGAAAACAAGAACAAATTTTGGAGTTAGATAAACAAGGTAAGAAAGCCTAGGGAACGAATGGATTTGTCAGTTAAAAACAGAGTAGGGGAGTTAGTAGATGGGGAGCTGGAGGTATTGGGTAGATGGCGGGAATATTTTGAGGAACTTTTAAATGTCGATGAAAAAAGGGAGGCGGTAATTTCATGTACTGGCCAGGGAGGTACAACATCGTTTAGGAGTGAAGAAGAGCAGGATGTGAGTGTGGGGGAGGTGCGTGAGGCATTACGTAGAATGAAAGGGGGTAAAGCAGCTGGAACTGACGGGATCATGACAGAAATGTTAAAAGCAGGGGGGGATATAGTGCCGGAGTGGTTGGTATTATTATTTAATAAATGTATGAAAGAGGGGAAGGTACCTAGGGATTGGCAGAGAGCATGTATAGTTCCTTTATATAAAGGGAAGGGGGATAAAAGAGAGTGTAAAAATTATAGGGGAATAAGTTTACTGAGTATACCAGGTAAAGTGTATGGCAGGGTTATTATTGAAAGAATTAGAGGTAAGACAGAGAGTAGGATTGCAGATGAGCAAGGAGGCTTTAGAGTGGGTAGGGGATGTGTAGATCAAGTGTTTACAGTGAAGCATATATGTGAACAGTATTTAGATAAAGGTAGAGAAGTTTTCATTGCATTTATGGATTTAGAAAAGCCATATGATAGAGTGGATAGGGGAGCAATGTTACAAATGTTGCAAGTGTATGGAATAGGTAGTAAGTTACTGAAGGCTGTAAAGAGTTTTTATGAGGATAGTGAGGCTCAGGTTAGGGTGTGTAGGAGAGAGGGAGATTACTTCCCGGTAAAAGTAGGTCTTAGACAGGGATGTGTAATGTCACCATGGTTTTATAATATATTTATAGATGGGGTTGTAAAAGAAGTAAATGCTAGGGTGTTGGGGAGAGGGGTGGGATTAAATTATGGAGAATTAAATGCAAAATGGGAGTTGACACAGTTACTTTTTGCTGATGATACTGTGCTTATGGGAGATTCTAAAGAAAAGTTGCAAAGGTTAGTGGACGAGTTTGGGAGAGTGTGTAAAGGTAGAAAGTTAAAAGTGAACATAGATAAGAGTAAGGTGATGAGGGTATCAAACGATTTAAATAAAGAAAAATTGGATATCACATTGGAGAGAGGGATTATGGAAGAAGTAAATGTTTTCAGATATTTGGGAGTTGACGTGTCAGCGGATGGGTTTATGAAGAATGAGGGTAACCATAGAATTGATGAAGAAAAAAAGGTGAGTGGTGCGTTGAGGTATCTGTGGAGACAAAAAACGTCATCCACAGCGGCAAAGAAGGGAATGTACGAAAGTATAGTGGTACCAACACTCTTATATGGGTGTGAAGCATGGGTTGCAAATGCTGCAGAGAGGAGGAGGCTGGAGGCAGTGGAGATGTCCTGTCTAAGGGCAATGTGTGGTGTAAATATTATGCAGAAAATTCGGAATGTGGAAATTAGGAGAAGGTGTGGAGTTACTAAAAGTATTTGTCAGAGGGCTGAAGAGGGGTTGTTGAGGTGGTTTGGTCATTTAGAGAGAATGGATCAAAGTAGAATGACTTGGAGAGCGTATAAATCTGTAGGGGAAGGAAGGCGGGGTAGGGGTCGTCCGAGAAAAGGTTGGAGGGAAGGGGTAAAGGAGGTTTTGTGGGCGAGGGGCTTGGACTTCCAGCAAGCATGTGTGAGCGTGTTAGATAGGAGTGAATGGAGACGAATGGTTTTTGGGACATGACGATCTGTTGGAGTGTGAGCAGGGTAACATTTTGTGAAGGGATTCAGGGAAACCAGTTAATTGATTTAGTTGGACTTGAGTCCTGGAAATGGGAAGTACAATGATTGCGCTTTAAAGGAGGGGTCTGGGATAGTGACAGCTGGGAGGGACTATTCTCAGCTGTCGTATCTGAGCGCCTCTGCAAAGACAGTGATTATGTATGAGTGTGGTGAAAGTGTTGAATGATGATGAAAGTATTTTATTTTTGGGGATTTTCTTTCTTTTTGGGTCACCCTGCCTCGGTGGGAGACGGCCGACTTGTTGAAAAAAAAAAATATATATATTTAACAACATATATCATACCCCCCCCAGAAAAACATTATCACCCTCGTCGATCACCATGCCCAGCCCTTCTAGGGCAGGGTAGGTGCCAAGGCTGGAGCTTGCTAGCATCTGCAGCTCGTAAGCCTGCCCTTCCCGTTAGGGAAGGTGGCAGACCAGAGAGGCCTAGCATCTATCTACCTCCATGCCTCGTGCTGGTGGGGAATGTGGCTAGGCCTGGGGCCAGTTGGTCCCGCCGATGAGGGGTATCCCCTCCCATGGGAGACATAGGTCTCTGACACTCCCACGCCAGGGAGCCGGAGCCGGGTCGCCATCTGGTAAAGACCCGGGCCGGGAGAATTCCCGGTGAATCAACACATCCTCCTCCATTATCACCCTTCCTAAGTGGATTTAGATTTAGATTAGTTTATATTGGGGATTTCTCATTATTTTCCAGTGAAAATAAAAATCTGTGTCGACGGTGTATTTTCCGACTTCCTTAAAACTGCTTCTTTGTTATGCTGGAGCGTAAAGTAACTGCTTCTTTGTTATGCTGGAGCGTAAAGTAACTGCTTCTTTGTTATGCTGGAGCGTAAAGTAACTGCTTCTTTGTTATGCTGGAGCGTAAAGTAACTGCTTCTTTGTTATGCTGGAGCGTAAAATAACTGCTTCTTTGTTATGCTGGAGCGTAAAGTAACTGCTTCTTTGTTATGCTGGAGCGTAAAGTAACTGCTTCTTTGTTATGCTGGAGCGTAAAGTAACTGCTTATTTGTTATGCTGGAGCGTAAAGTAACTGTTTCTTTGTTATGCTGGAGCGTAAAGTAACTGCTTCTTTGTTATGCTGGAGCGTAAAGTAACTGTTTCTTTGTTATGCTGGTGCGTAAAGTAACTGCTTCTTTGTTATGCTGGTCCGTAAAGTAACTGGTCAGTAAGGAACCTGACGTATAATTAATTAGCCGTTCCATCCTCGTTAATATAGTCAGTCTTCTTTCTACTTGGAATTCCTTAATGAATATTTTTTTTTTTTTTTAAATTTCACGCTCGCCATTTATGAACGATTGTCTTGATATGCTGTGTAGTCCCTCATTCATATCATCAAATTCTTTTCTACTCTGTGATGTTAATAGGTAGATTGCATTTACAATCCACCTGGTGATGCATTTACGACTATGAAGTTTTTATTTTTTTTCTGAATCTCGACTACTAGAATTTCCTTATTATTTGTCTTTTGAATTTTAATTCTGCAACTTCTGGGTATCTTTACTGTAGACGTTTCGCCATCCACTGACTTTATCAATACAAATTCAAGGACATAATTGGAGACAGTAGAACTATATACAGAAGATGAGGTGATCAGTCTCTCAGTGTTGGAGTTGATGTGAAGAACACCGTAGTCGTGAAGAACACCGTAGTCGTGAAGAACACCGTAGTCGTGAAGAACACCGTAGTCGTGAAGAACACCGTAGTCGTGAAGAACACCGTAGTCGTGAAGAACACCTTAGTCGTGAAGATTCTTAAGACTCTGATTACCTCGTCTTTTGTATATAGTTCTACAGTCTTCTAATTATATCCTTGAATTTGTCTTCATAAAGCCACTGGTGGGCGAAACGTCTACAATATAGATACCCAGATATTGCACATATGTCTAATTCTTCATCAGTATTTTTTTTTTATTAACACATCGGCCGATTCCCACCAAGGCATACATATACAATTCCCACCAAGCCATACATAAACAATTCCCACCAAGCCATACATATACAATTCTGTCGTCTAAATTACTCTTTTATCGAAAGCATTAGGCCGCCTCCTCTCTCCCCAATTCTGTCTCTTTGTCAGCCAGAAGAATCACCTCCTTATGCTTACCCTTGAGGGTGTGTGCGTTTCCAGTTTGGTTTCAGTTATGTTTATAACGTCAGGTTACTCTTGTGAATATAAATATATTTTGTTTCTTGACTTTTCTTTGCATAGGTGTTGTTGGTGTGTCTTCCATGTTGGTGTGGTTGGTGTGTCTTCCATGTTGGTGTGGTTGGTGTGTCTTCCATGATGGTGTGATTGCTGTGTCTTCCATGATGGTGTGATTGCTGTGTCTTCCATGATGGTGTGGTTGCTGTGTCTTCCATGATGGTGTGGTTGCTGTGTCTTCCATGGAGGTGTGGTTGGTGTGTCTTCCATGATGGTGTGGTTGCTGTGTCTTCCATGATGGTTTGGTTGCTGTGTCTTCCATGGAGGTGTGGTTGGTGTGTCTTCCATGATGGTGTGGTTGGTGTGTCTTCCATGTTGGTGTGGTTGGTGTGTCTTCCATGTTGGTGTGGTTGGTGTGTCTTCCATGTTGGTGTGGTTGGTGTGTCTTCCATGGAGGTGTGGTTGGTGTGTCTTCCATGATGGTGTGGTTGGTGTGTCTTCCATGATGGTGTGGTTGGTGTGTCTTCCATGTTGGTGTGGTTGGTGTGTCTTCCATGGAGGTGTGGTTGGTGTGTCTTCCATGATGGTGTGGTTGGTGTGTCTTCCATGTTGGTGTGGTTGGTGTGTCTTCCATGGAGGAGTGGTTGGTGTGTCTTCCATGATGGTGTGGTTGAAGTCCCGACTAACATGATGGAATGATTATCTTACTTTTCGAAAACAATTATTTTTTCTCTATTACTCTTGTAGTTACTGTTATAAACCCGTGAGTCTTTTCAGCTGTGTGTGTGTGTGTGTGTGTGTGTGTGTATGTGTGTGTGTGTGTGTGTGTGTGTGTGTGTGTGTGTACTCACCTATTTGTGGTTGCAGGGGTCGATTCATAGCTCCTGGCCCCGCCTCTTCACTGATTGCTACTAGGTCCTCTCTCTCCCTGCTCCATGAGCTTTATCAAACCTAGTCTTAAAACTATGTATGGTTCCTGCCTCCACTATGTCGCTTTCTAGGCTATTCCACTTCCTGACAACTCTATGACTGAAGAAATACTTCCTAACATCCCTTTGACTCATAGGAGTCTTCAACTTCCAATTGTGACCCCTTGTTTGTGTCCCCTCTCTGGAACATCTTGTCTCTGTCCACCTTATCTATTCCTCGCAGTATTGTATATGTCGTTATCATGTCTCCCCTAACCCTCCTGTCCTCTAGTGTCGTCAGGCCGATTTCCCTTAACTTTTCTTCGTAGGACAATCCCCTTAGCTCTGGGACTAGTCTTGTTGCAAACCTTTGCACTTTCTCTAATTTGTTGACGTGCTTGACCAGGTGTGGGTTCCAAACTGGTGCTGCATACTCCAGTATGGGCCTGACGTATATGGTGTACAGAGTCCTGAATGATTCCTTAGTGAGGTATTGGAACGCTATTCTTAGGTTTGCCAGCCGCCCGTATGTTGCAGCAGTTATCTGATTGATGTGTGCCTCAGGAGATGTGCTCGGTATTATACTCACCCCAAGATCTTTTTCTTTGAGTGAGGTTTGCAGTCTTTGGCCACCTAGACTATACTCTGTCTGCGGTCTTCTTTGCCCTTCCCCGATATTCATGACTTTACATTTGGCAGGGTTAAATTCAAGGAGGTAGTTACTGGACCAGGCTTGCAGCCTGTCCAGGTCTCTTTGTATTCCTGCCTGATCCTCGACTGATTTGATTCTTCTCATTAACTTCACATCATCTGCAAACAGGGACACTTCTGAGTCTATCCCTTCCGTTATGTGTGTGTGTGTGTGTGTGTGTGTGTGTGTGTGTGTGTGTGTGTGTGTGTGTTCTTATGTTTTTTGCCCTTGTTTCGTTTTATCCTGAATGCACATCAGTTTCTAGAACGTAATGGTGATTCGGAAACAAACAAAAATCTACAATTCCAACGAGAGAGGCAGAGGGAGAGAAGATCCTGGCTCCTGGTAATGTAGGTGTGAGGGGTATTGTCTATGTAAATTCCAAGCATTTTCTCGCTCTCTCTCTCCCTACCTCTCTTTCTCTCTCTACCTCTACCTTCATCTTCTCTCACTCCCTACCTCCCATTCAGTTCCCTCTTTATTTATATCCCTCTCTTCCCTATCTACCTACAACTCTCTTCATTTCTTTCCATTCCTACCTCTCTATCTCTCTCTCTCTCTCCCTCCCTTCCTTTCCATCCTTACTCCTCTCTCTCCCTTTCCATCCCTACCTCTCTCCCTCTCTTTCAATCCTATCTACCTCCAGCCCTACCTACATCTTTGTGTACCTCCCTTCCTCTCCTGTCTGCTTCCCTACCTACCTCCTCTTCCTGTCTACCTACTCGCCTTCCTACCATATTCTCTACCTCCCTCCTTCTCTTCCTCCTCCTCCTTCTCTTCTTCCTCCTCCTCCTACTCCTCCTCCTCCTCCTTCTCCACCTTCTCCGCCTCCTTCTTCCTCCTCTTCCTCCCTCCTTCTCCTCCTCCTCCCTTCCCTCCTCCTCCTCCTCCTTCTCTCCTCCTCCTCCTCCTCCTCCTCCCTCCCCTCCTCCTCCTCTCTCCTCCTCCTCCTCCTCCTCCTCCTCCTCTCCTCCTTCCTCCTCCTCCTTCTCTCTCCTCCTCCTCCTCCTCCTCCTCCCTCTCCTCCTCCTCCTCCTCCCTCCTCCTCCTTCCTCCTCCTCCTCCTTCTCTCCTCCTCCTTCCTCCTCCTCTCTTCCTCCTCCTCCTCTCCTCCTTCCTCCTCCTCCTCCTCCTCTCTTCTCTCCTCCTCCTCCTCCTCCTCCTTCTCCTCCTCTCTCTCTCCTCCTCCTTCTCCTCCTCCTCCTTCTCCTCCTCCTTCTCCTCCTCCTCCTCTCCTCTCCTCCTCCTCCTCTCTCTCCTCCTCCTCCTTCTCCTCCTCCTCCTCCTTCTCCTCCTCCTTCCTCCCTCCTCCTCCTCTCCTCCTCCTCCTCCTTCTCCTCCTCCTCCTCCTCTCTCCTCCTCTCCTTCTCCTCCTCTCTCTCCTCCTCCTCCTCCTCCTCTCCTCCTCTTCCCTCTCCTCCTCTCTCCTCCCCTCCTCTCTTCCTTCCCTCCCTTCCCTCATTCCTATTTATTCTTTGTAAAAAAAAAAACGGATTCTATAAAGGTAAAGTCTCTTCTTGTTGTGGTTGTTGATGTGGTTGTTGTGCTTGTTGTGGTTGATGTGGTTGTTGTGCTTGTTGTGGTTGCTGTGGTTATTGTGCTTGTTGTGGTTGCTATGGTTGTTGTGCTTGTTGTGGTTGCTGTGGTTATTGTGCTTGTTGTGGTTGCTATGGTTGTTGTGCTTGTTGTGGTTGCTGTGAATGACGTAGTTGTTTTTGTGTTGGTTGTTGTGGGTGTTGTATGGTTGCTGTGCGTGTTGCTGTAGGTGTTTTGGGTTGAGTGTTGTAGATGTTGCTGGCGTTGTTGTGGGCGTTAGTGTTGTGAGTGTTAGTGTTGTGAGTGTTATGAGTGTTGTGGGTTTTATGAGTGTTGTGGGTGTTATGAGTGTCAAGGGAGTTGTGATTGTTGTTATGGGTGTTGTGGGTGTCGTTATGGGTTTTGTGGGTAGTGTTGTGGTTCTTGTGGGTGGTGTTGTGATTATGGGTGTTGTGGTTGTTATGGGTGTTGTGGGTGTTATTGTGGGTGTTGTCGTGGGTGTTGTAGGTGTTGTGGGGGTTGTGGGTGGTGTGGGTGTTGTGGTTGTGGGTGGTGTTGTGGTTCTTGTGGGTGTTGTGGTTGTGGGTGTTGTGGTCGTTATGGGTGTTGTGGAAGTCGTAGTTCGTGTGGGTGTTATGGGTGTCGTTGTGGGTGTTGTGGTTATGGGTATGGGTGTTGTGGTTCGTGTGGGTGTTGTGATTGTGGGTAGTGTTGAGAGTATTGTGGGTATTGTCGGTGTTGTTGTGGGTGTTTTGGTTGATGTGGGAGTGTTGGTTGTTGTGGTTGTGGTGTGGATTTTGTGGTTGTGGGTGTTGTGGTTGTTGCTTTTTGTGGTTGTGGGTGTTTTGGTTGTGGATGTTGTGGTTGTTGTGGGTATTGTGGGTGTTGTGGGTGTTGTGGGTGTTGTTTTTGTTGTGGGTATTGTGGGTGTTGTGGTTGTGGGTGTTGTGGTTGTGGGTGTTGTGGTTGTGGGTGCTGTGGTTGTGGGTGTTGTGGTTGTGGGTGTTGTGGATGTTGTGGTTGTTGTGGTTGTTGTGGGTGTGGGTGTTGAGTGTTGTGGTTGTTGTGGGTGTGGTTGTTGTGGCTGTTATTGTTGTTTCATTAGGTTTTTTTTCAGCCTTCTTCCCTATTCCCTTTCATATTTTTCTTCATCCTTAAACTGGTGTCATTTATCTTCCTTATAGTCATATTCGGCCTCCTCTTATCTCCCACTAATTTCTCGTTCTTTCCTCCTTACCTTTCACTTCTTCTCGTCCTCCTCTCCCCTCATCCTCCTCCTCTTTCTCCTCCTACTCCTTCTACTTCTTTTCCTCCTCCACTTCTCGTCTGTTCTCCCAACGCCGCCTCCTCTCCCTCCTCATCCTCCTCTTTCTCGTCTTCCTCCTTCGTCAGTATGACATTTGGACTAATGTTTGCTTGTGTATATTTACGTACATTAATATATCTCATAAGTACATAAGTCTGGTATTATTTAATCATAAATCAGATTTGTGAAGTCAATAAAAACGCAGCGTTGTACATTTTAGGACTTGTGTACACACGTTGTGTATGCTCTCTGCTGAAGCAACGTCGGGTGTAAGCACTATTTGTGTGTCACAGAGTAAATTATGTATTATTTCCGTGTTAGTTCAGTGATACAGTGCAAGAGGTGGCAGTGTATCACATGTGTCAACATGTGACTTTGTTTGCAGGCCTAAATTTGTTTTAAACTGAGTGGCTGGTCGCTACAGAGGGCCGCAGTTGCTTGTCATTCTACGCTGGGGTGGAATTTGTGTGTGTGTGTGTGTGTGTGTGTGTGTGTGTGTGTGTGTGTGTGTGTGTGTGTGTGTGTGTGTGTGTGTGTGTGTGTGTGTGTATCCGCAACCCTGCCTCAAAACCAGACATCATGACACCGTTGTTAAAAATCAGTCAAATAGCGCCTTCAACATTGCTCCAGTCGCTGCCAGTAGCTGCACTGTTACGAACACAGCTATAATAGGGTCTGTGTACCTGGTTGTAATGGGATTAAAGTGGAGGAAATTTTAACAAGCTTGTATTTACAAGTATGTACACTATGTGCAATATGTACAGTGGTGAAATAATTAGTGAAACAAGACAAAAGCAAAAGGCAGAGAATGCACCGTGCTCGACCAGCAGCCCAGACAAGTCTGTCAATTCGCTTGGCACAAGTGAACTATGTTGCTTCACCTTTGGCGGGCTTGTCTGTGACTGGCCATTGAACCAAGGTACTGATTTGACGATGGATACCCTATTAATCATTAAATCCTTAGCACATGGTTCGCTGGTCGGGAGGCAGCCTATATGAGATTGTGACATACGCTGAATAAAATGTAATATATTCGCCACATGCTACATGCACCCTCCTTTGACAATCCCACACTTAGTGAATATGATGTGCTCCTAAGATCTATCTATAGGAAGGCATTGAATCTGTCACTGGAAGACCACCAATGGGATCAAGCAACTCTTCCAGTGTGACTGGGAGGCATACGGGTGCGCAAGGCAACACAAGTATCATTACCTGCATTTCTGTCTTCATTAATGGCTTCCAGTGAACTAGTAAAGGAGATTTTCTCTGAACTCTTAAGAGGGACGGTAGAAGCTTAAAAAGGAGCTCATGGAAGCAGCCACGTAGTGGCATAACCTTGCAGACTCTTCAAGCAGACCAGCTCTTCCTAGAGAGCACAAACAGTCTTACTGGGACAAACCGATCGTGGAAAAAATCGCCAACACAATGTTCAACAATACTTCTGGAAAAGACAAAGCTCGTCTCCTAGCGGTGATTTCACCACATTCAGATTTCCTTTCAATGTTCCCAATTCCTCCTTGGACACTCGACTCGACCCATAGCCCATTCGGATTGTTGTAGCTCGCCCTCATACTCATCGAACATAGGTGCCTTTGTGGCAGGGCGTCAGCTGATTAATTTGGAATACATGGTCTCGTCTGTCACACATCAGAAGGGAAGTATGCCAGACATGAGGTCAACGACATCATCAAGAGAAGTCTCGCCACAGCCCGTTGCCCGGCAGAACGGGAACCTCAAATACTGAGGTCTGATGGAAGCCAAATGAGTCCAGATGGAGTCACTATGCTACCTTGGAAGGATGGTAAGGAGATTACATGGGACTACACCTGTGTCCCTATGTTGCCTGACACCTACCTGCCATACTCTGAAGCCAAAAGAGGTGGGACTGCCAATTTCAGAGAGACCCAGAAGACCATCAAATACAAAGGGCTGCCACCTTGCCATAACTTCGTCCCAGTAGGGTCGGAGACCCTTGGAGCATGGAGCAAGTGTGCTTTAAAATTCCTGAAAGGTTCAGGTGAAAAACTCGTCACAGAAACCAAGGACCCCAGAACGGCCAGCTTCCTTTTTCAAAGACTGTGTTGCGATCCAGTATTCTGGGCACGCAGCCCACCGCCAGAGAGCTGGATGAAATATTTGAGATGTAGGCACTGAGATGTCTTTTAGGTTGCTTTCCATTGTGTGTTTGCTAATGTATTTTGTTTATAAATAAAATTGACATAGAATATAGGGGGTGGCAGGAGAAGAAAATATTCAAACAGCTTCGGGGAGAACCTTGAATTTTCCCTTAAGTACGTGCATTCTCTTCTCTGAGGATGAGGGTCCCCAGTCCAGTTCTAGAGGTGGTAGGCAGTAGGTTGGTAGAGAGCAATCACACCGTCCTGACAAGTGAGTGTGAAACGGAAACCTGTAATTGTTTTACATGTTGGTAGGATTACTGGTGTTTTTTTCTGTCTTATAAACACGCAGGATAACAGGTATATCTTTCTACTTCTACTTACACATAGGTCACACTACGTGTGCATATTCATGCATATATATATACACACCCATCTGGGTTTTCTTGTATTTTCTTAATAGTTCTTGTTCCTCGTTATTTCATCTAATTTCCATGGGGAAGTGGAAAAGAATCTTTCCTCCATACGCCATGCATGTCTTAGGAGGCGACTAAAATGCCAGGAACAATGAGCTAGTAACCCCTTCTCCTGTACAAATTACTAAAAATAAGGGAAAAAGAAAAAAACTTATAAAATTGGGATGTTTGAATGTGTGTGGATGTAGTGCAGATGATAAGAAAGAGATAATTGTTAATGTTATGAATGATAAGTTGGATGTCCTTGCTCTAAGCGAAACAAAGCTGAAGGGAGTTGGGGAGTTTCACTGGGGAGAAATAAATGGGATTAAGTCAGGAGTATCTGAGAGAGTTACAACTAAGGAAGGGATAACAATAATGATGACTGTGATCTCTAACATGACAGAAAAGAGCATTGTTGGTGTCGGCAAGCTTAACACTACTTTTGTTCTCCCTGAGTCTGTCAGAAAGAGAATGGCCAGTTTCTCCAAAGTACTGAAGAGGACAAGAGGAACAAGAGATAGAGTAGACACCTCTCCTCCCTGTATAGATTCTCCTGGTGTCTACTCTGTCTCTTGTTTCTCTTGTCCTTTTCTGTACTTTGGAAAAACTGGCCGTTCTCTTTCTGACAGACTCAGGGAGCACGAAAATAGTGTTAGGCTTGCTGACACCAACAATGTTCTGTCATATTAGAGATCACAGTCATCCTATTGACTCGGCTTCTGCTAAAACTGTCTACCCTACTTCTAACTTTCACAGTCGCCGTCTGGTTGAATCCTTCCTTATACACAACTTTCCTTTATGAATCTTTGTTCTGGCTTTGTCTCTGTAGATGCCTTCCTTTCCCATTACATAGTAAGATGATCTAAACTTCAGAACACCCGTGACTTAACCTGATTCTTTTTTCTCCCTTCTCCCTCTTCCCCTTTCCTCTTTCCTCTTTCTCCTTTGGATTTTCTTTCTTCTGCCTTGGGTATTTGGTCTATTATTATTTTTCCCCTCTGCGTTCTTGTTCCTACCCTCTGTGGGACCCTAGCTCCCGTGCAGTCAGTCTTTGACTGACTCCACTGCTACTACCTCTACCACTACCACTCTTCATCCTTTCCTACTACCTGGCCTATATATACTCCCTCCTTCTCTCCTTTTTGTTAGTAGGACCGAAACGTCGTCGTAAGCTCCCCTCTCCTATGTGCGGGTTATTTCTGTAAATATATGTTATTCTAACTTGAGTCAGGTTAAAGTAAACTAAAGTAACATAAATTAATCTATATTTACATACAGCTGACCAACAATAAAAGCTAACATAAATAGGCAGCTTAAGTCTGTCAGAGGGACGTCTTGTACGTTTATAGTGTTGCTATTCCTACATCTGGTGTTGGAGGATGGCCTTTGGTATAAAAAATTTCCAGCATGTAGCTATGTGGGTAGAATTGAAGCTTCTTGCCCCATTTTTTTTACCTTACCATGGACTGGGCTAATTGATTATTGGGATATCTCGTGATATCTACTTGTAATCAATATTTTCAGTTTGCTTTCACAACCTCCTCATTAGCTTATTTCACTTATTCACAGCCCTTATACTTTTACAGTACTTATCAGTTTCCCCGATGCTCCTCTGAGTGTTAAGCTTCTGTCTGTGCTCTCTTGCTCTCCTTATGCCAGTCTCTCCTCGTTAACTCAGTCAGAATAATATGAATCGTGATCATGTCTTCCCTGATCTTTACTCAAGGCTTGTTTTTCTAAGCTTCGTTACTAGTTTGTTGGTATAATTTTCAAGCTTTCTGCCTAACAAAGTGTGGGTACCACTTTAATGTTGAATATTTCATTAGTGTTTCCACATTAGTGGGGTTCAGCTTCTTGAATGAGTTCCTGGAAGAGGCTCTTCAATTTTCCAGCTATACCTGGGCCATCCTTATGTGCTTTTCAGGAGAAAAGTCAGGTGAAATACCTATCTCATGTCCTCTTTCTGATCTTCTGCCTAGTTTTTGTTTTCTCTTGGGTAATATGATATCATCGATCACCTCTTCACGGCATCTATCTTTATCAATACTTGTTAGTGTCAAACACAAGCAACCACAAACTGGACAGTTCCATAATCTTTCTAGATCTCCCTACTGTTTCTTGGCGAAGCCCAAGAGGCAACTTCTTTCATATATTAGACTAGCACTCACTACCAAGATTGATACTTGTGGTAGTTTTGTCCAGGTTGATATGTCTTCCCTTAATATGACTGCTTTCTGAGTTTTAGACACTTGTATAAGCACTGCTAAAAGACAAGATGATGAATAAAAAACATGTGCAACACCTGAGTATATTTATTAGGAAGACGTTATGCAACACCTGAGTATCTTTATTAGGAAGACGTTATGCAACACCTGAATATCTTTATTATGAACACGTTCCTCCAATTCCTTTATTAATTCAGTACAGAAATATGTGAAAATGTTGAAACTGGAGACTACAGAAAAAGAAGCAATGAGTCCCTTGGCCTAGAAGATGGTGTTAACCATAGTCTTGAGTATGGAGCATAGACAAGAAGTTCGTCGCTTATTGAGGAGTCAGATGAGCTGCAGCCGTTGAATGCATTGTTAGATTAGGAAAGGTTTGTCAGGAAACAGGACAAGTGTTTCCTGACTCCAGCTGCGGGTCACCATATGACCCAGAGCTGCAGCTTTTAGTCATCTGACCGAGACCTTCAGCTGGCTTACCGGTCCACATCTTTAAAATTTATTATGGTTATGATTATGTTGAGGCATCGTCTTGCTCAAGAGTTATATCAGAGACTTGAGGAAAATGTTGCCTATACCCAGATTCCATGGTGTTGTTGTCAGACATATATGGCAACAGTATATGAGTATAATACCAGAGTCATCAAGACTACGATGGTGAACACCTTCATCCAGGCTGAGGGACTGATTACCTCGTCTTCTACAGTCTCCAGTTTCATCACGCTTACATACCTCTGTATTGAACTGATACAGCCACTCAGAGAGAGAGGGCACAACCACCACCACTCAGAGAGAGAGGGCACAACCACCACCACTCAGAGAGGAGGCATCACCACCACCACTCAGAGAGGAGGCACCACCACCACCACTCAGAGAGGAGGCACCACCACCACCACTCAGAGAGGAGGCACCACCACCACCACTCAGAGAGGAGGCACCACCTCCACCACTCAGAGAGGAGGCACCACCTCCACCACTCAGAGAGGAGGCACCACCACTCAAAGAGGGCACAACCCCCACTCAGAGAGGGCACAACCACCACTCACAGAGAGGGCACAACCACCACTCACAGGGCACTACCACCACCATCTTAAACTGTAATTTCCTTGCCCAAGTGTGTGAGAGACTCCATTAATGGTCTTTACACTAGACATGGAACTTGTTTGATTTTTCTTCAACCATGGTCTTTGAAAGTCCATTGAAGCTGCGTGCACAGTAATTGTCTTCTTCCCCTCCTCCCCCCACCTCCTTCATCACTCTCTCTTTCCCACTCTCACTTTATTACCCCCTCTCTCTCTCTCTCTCCCTCCCGCAGCTTACCATCCCTTCATAAACAAGACCCATCAATCCAACTTCAACCTTAATTAGCATTCTTCGGGCGCACTCCCGGGAAAGTCCATCTAAGCTTCTTGCACTTTAATCAACACTGCTCGCTAAATGCTTGGATAAGTACGGATCTCCGTGCTTCTACCACCACAACCACAATTTCAACCACAAGCATCACCATTACCAATGTCGGAGTCTGATAATCGACCCCTGCAACCACATATTGGTGAGTACCACCACAATTACTGTCACTCTATTACAGCAACTTCAACCCCCACTACCCTACCCAACACCGCTCCTCCCACCACCACTATTACCACAACTACCATCATTAATACCACCACCACTACGCCACCACGACCACCTCTCTATGTGGGATGTGAACTGCTCTCCTCAGGACAGGAGAGAAGCTATAAAGTCTACACTGACGTGTTGGATGTTAGCATTTTGAGCAATGACTCAACGATGTATCGTAATGCTCACACATACGCATTCTCAGGAAGGTGGACAATGGCTGTGGCATGCTAAGAGTACGTTAAATTTTATTCGGCGTATATCACACACCCATATAGGCTTGTCCTCTCAATTATGGTAGAACCTTGGTTCAACCAACCTATCACAAGGAAGCCCGCCAAAGTTGTGAAGTAATGTCTGGGACTCGTGGATCAATTTTGGCAGACTTACCTCAAGTCTGGTCACTCACAGTTCTCACTGTCTCTTGCTTGCAACCTTGTAATTCTGGACATAATGTATATACATTGTACATATACTTGCATGCTGTTTTGGTGAAGGAAATATATAAGTATGTACTCTCTGACTTTTGCTTGTTCCTCATTCCTACCTAGGTTATTATGCTATGAGCAGATGCACAAACCACAAGACTACATCTGTGTTTGTAATAATGACAAAAGCCTATAAGTGGGCGAAAGGTTGTATTAAAGTGATCCTTTGCTACCAGTATCTTTATCCCCGAATTTTTGGGAATAACCATTTTTGTATGTACCAACGCATTCTATTTGGACTTCAGATGATATGTTCACTCTGATTTCCATGGTAGCAACTATTTACCTCTCCAGCCTCTGATAACCCTGGAGACTTCAGTGATGTTCAGGGACTTATGACCATTCCCCTGATATTCGCCTAGGGCCAGCAGAGGCTAACATTACTCAGTGGAGAGGCCAACTGTCTCGTCCTCCAGTCTCCTGTTGCACTGTGCTAAACCTTATTGTGTGAACTACTTATCATCGCCTTAAGCATCCTTATACACTGATCATTATGCTCATCTCACCAACGGGTTTGACAATCAAAACTACGATAAGAAACATAAGTCTTTCGGTTTTTTTTCTATCTGCTACTTTACTATACATGGACCAGCATATGACTTAGATACAATATGTGGTTTTAGGCATTTTATTAAGAAGACACATTGTCCAGCGCTTTATCAACAAATGAAGTCAACAGTAGACTCCTCGATAAAATGTCGTAAACTACATATTGTGTCTTATTCACATACTTGATATATTCTGCCTTTGATATATTTGTGTCAGTAAGCCTTCTGCAATGCTCCTCTATTCACAAGCTACTTTTTAAAAGTAATATTTCAGTATGCTAGGGTGTTGGGGAGAGGAGTGGGATTAAATTATGGGGAATCAAGTACAAAATGGGAGTTGACACATTTACTTTTTTGCTGATGATACTGTGCTTTTGGGGGATTCTAATGAAAAGTTGCAAAGGTTAGTGGACGAGTTTAGGAGGGTGTGTGAAGGTAGAAAGTTGAAAGTGAACATAGATAAGAGTAAGGTGATGAGGGTATCAAACGATTTAGATAAAGAAAAATTGGATATCACATTGGAGAGAGGGATTATGGAAGAAGTAAATGTTTTCAGATATTTGGGAGTCGACTTGTCAGCAGATGGGTTTATGAAGGATGAGGTTAACCATAGAATTGATGAAGGAAAAAAGGCGAGTGGTGCATTGAGGTATCTGTGGAGACAAAAAACGTTATCCATGGAGGCAAAGAATGGAATTTACGAAAGTATAGTGGTACCAACACTCTTATATGGGTGTGAAGCATGGGTTGCAAATGCTGCAGCGAGGAGGAGGCTGGAGGCAGTGGAGATGTCCTGTCTAAGGGCAATGTGTGGTGTAAATATTATGCAGAGAATTCGTAGTGTGGAAATTAGGAGGAGGTGTGGAGTTATTAAAGTATTTGTCAGAGGGCTGAAGAGGGGCTGTTGAGGTAGTTTGGTCATTTAGAGAGAATGGATCAAAGTAGAATGACTTGGAGGGAGGGGGTAAAGGAGGTTTTGTGGGCGAGGGGCTTGGACTTCCAGCAAGCGTGTGTGAGCGTGTTAGATACGAGTGAATAGAGACAAATGGTTTCTGGAACCTGACAAGCTGTTGGAGTGTGAGCAGGGTAATATTTTGTGAAGGGATTCAGGGAAACTGGTTAGCCGGACTTGAGTCCTGGAAATGTAAAGTACAATGCCTGAACATTAAAGGAGGGGTTTGGAATATTGGCAGTTTTGAGGGACGTCTAAGCTGTCGTATCTGAGCGCCTCTGCAAAGACAGTGATTATGTATGAGTGATGGTGAAAGTGTTGAATGATGAATGTTTTTTCTGTCTTTTTCGTTTTTTCTTTCTTTTTGGGTCACCCTGCCTCGGTGGGAAACGGCCGACGTGTTAAAAAAATGTCAAGGGATAAAAGTTTAACGCATAACAAATACACTCTGACAGACTAATGACCTCTTGGGGGTGGGTAATATTACTGGTTAAAATTTAAATTCAAATCCTGCGAATCTAAGTTATGCCTGACCTCAGGGCATAGATGTGCTATACTTTAAGAATGATCAAAAACGATCTGAATGGCACCCTGTGATTGGTTGGACGTTAATAACAAATGGTTAATAAGAATGGATGTGGGTAGAAAGGAAGAGAAGATTACAGAGAGAGCTAAGAGAGTATACAGTGAGCAGACGTCGAGGTTCACTTAAATTGGTGAGCTGTGGGAGTATTACCAACAACAGTGAGTGGTGGAGAGATGGTTCTGTAATTACTAACATATCCGTAATTCTTAAGTGCTTTCTGACATAATTTTCCTGTGTGAAATTAATCTGTGTCCAGTGCTCAATATAATGTCTTTTATTTACGTATCTGCATTTAGTACTTTAAGTAATGCATGTGTGATCCAGTAGAGGATAAAAGTTTTTCATGAAACGAGGAGTCATACACACACACACACACATACACACACACAAGCGCAAACACCCACCACAGAGCCCTTCATCTAAACATATTACCATAAAATACACCATATTCCACACTCACAGCCTACATCCCTCCCAACGCTGTAGAAACCCACAGCACTCAGCCAGGTCCCCCACTCCCCAGCCTTCACAAATCCCACAGAATACTACAGTGCTTTAGAGGAAACTGATGGGTTGGTACACCAACGCTGACAGAATAACGAATAAGTGGGAGGAGTGGCACGAAAGAATCACAGAGGCATCACCAGACATCATAGGTCACATGGAAACCAAGCTTACGGGATTGATAACAGACGCCATCTTTCCAACTCAGATTCAATGGAATTTAGAGGAGAAACAAGAGACTACATAATAGGAACACTTCAGACTGTAGGTCCCAAGGTGAGGATTGCAGTGATATATAACCCACAACAGAACAGGAGGCTGAAACAAGAATATGATGAGAGTAACAGAGACATGGTCGACATACTGGCCTAAGTGGTAAGAAGCGCCCACATGGAAAAGACAAAGCTACTGGTTGTGCGTGACTTCAGTCAGAGGGAAATTGGCTAGGAAAACCTGGAGCCACACGGAGGCCCAGAAACGTGGAGGGCTAAGATGTTGGAGGTGGCACTGGAAAATTTCATGCATAAACACATTAGGGACACGCCCAGAGAGAGAGGAGAGGACGATCCAGCAAAACTAGATCTTGCATTCATCTTGAGTAGCTCAGACATTGAGGACATCACATATGAAAGGCCCCTCGGAGCTAGTGATCACGTGGTCCTGAGCTTCGAATACATAAGAGTTACACGTGGAGAGGGAAGCAGGAAGGGCAGGACGAACGAAGCGAAGCTACAAAAAAGGTGATTACACAGGCTTGAGGAATTTCCTACACGAGGTTCAGTGGGAAAGAGAATTGGCAGAAAAATCACAGAATGATATGATGAAATATGTGATAACAATTTGCAAAGAAGCGGAGGAGTGGTTTGTACTCAAGGGCAACAGAAACAATGATATGCCCAAGAGGAGTCCTTGGTTCATCCAAAGGTGTAGAGAGGCCAAAACTAAGTGCTCTAGAGAATGGAAGAAGGATAGAAGGCAAAGGACCCAGGAAAATAAGGAGAATATTCGAAGAGCCAGAAATGAAACTGCACAGATAAGGAGGGAGGCCCAGCGATAATATGAAGATGACATAGCAACAAAAGCCAAGTCAGACCCGAAGCTGTTGTATAGTCAAGTCAGGAGGAAAACAACAGTCAAGGACCAGGTAATCAGGCTGAGAAAGGAAGGAGAGGACATCACAAGAAACGACCGTGAAGTGTGTGAGGAGCTCAACGTGAGATTCAAAGAAGTGTTTACAATGGAGACAGAAAGGACTCCAGAAAGCCGGAGTGGTGGGGTACACCATCAAGTCCTGGATACAATACATATAACTGAGGGGAAGGTAAAGAGGCTGCTATGTGAACTAGATATCTCAAAGGCGATGGGGCCAGACAACATCTCTCTGTGGGTCCTTAGAGAGGGAGCAGAGGCGCTATGTGTACCACTAACAACAATCTTCAACACAGGTCGACTACCTGAAGTGTGGAAGACAGCAAATGTAGTCCCAATTTTTAAGAAAGGAGACAGACACGCACCGTTAAACTACTGACCGGTGTCACTGAGATGTATAGCATGCAAAGTCATGGAGAAGATTATAAGGAGAAGAGATGTGGAGTACCAAGAAAGGAAAGGAATGAGCTTATTCACGACAACCAGCACAGTTTCAGGGAAGAGAAATCCTGTGTCACAAACCTACTGGAGTGCTACGACAAATTGATGGCAGTAAGGCAAGAGAGAGAGGGGTCTGTAGACTGCATTTTCTTGGACTGTAAGAAGGCTTTTGACACACTTCCACACAAGAGATTGTACAAAAGCTGGAGATCCAGGCAGTTATAACAGGGAAGGCACTGCAATGGATCAGAGAATACCTAACAGGGAGGCAACAGCGAGTCATGGTACGTGACGAGGTGTCAGAGTGGGCGCCTGTGACGAGCGGGGTTCCACAGGGGTCAGTCCTGGGACCGATGCTGTTTCTGGTATATGTGAATGACATGGCGGAAGGAATAGACTCAGAAATGTCCCTGTTTGCAGACGATGCGAAGCAAATGAGAAGAATTCAGGCGGATGAGGATCAGGCAGGATTACAAAGGAATCTGGACACGTTGCAAGCCGGTTCCAGCAACTGGCTCTTAGAGTTTAACCCCACCAAGTACAAAGTCATGAAGATCGGGGAAGGGCAAAGAAGACCGCTGACATAGTACAGTTTAGACAACAAACCTCATTCAAGGAAAAGGATCTGGGGGTGAGTATAATAAAGAGCACATATCCTGAAGCGTACATGAACCAAATAAATGCTGCAGCATTTGGGCGATTAGTAAGCCTAAGAATAGAATTCCGGCACCTCAGTATTGAATCATTCTGGAGTATGCAGCACAACTCTTGAACCCACACCTAGTCAAGCACGTCAAGAAATTACAGAAATAAAAAAGGTTTGCAGTGCGACTAGTCCCAGAGCTAAGGGGAATGTCCTATGAGGAGAGGTTAAGGAAAATCGACCTGTCGACATTGGAGAACAGGAGAGAGAGGGGGGACATGATAACAACATATAAAATACTGAGAGGAATTGACAAGGTGGACAGAGACAGGATGTTCCAGAGATGGGACGCAGCAACAAGGGGTCACAATTGGAAGTTGAAGATTCAGATGAGTCACAGGGATTTCAGGAAGAATATCTTCAGTCATAGAGTTGTCAGGAAGTGGAATAATCTAGAGAGTGGAGTAGGGGAGGCTGGACCCATACATGGCTTTAAGAGGAGGTACGACAAATCTCATGGAGCAGGGAGAGAGTGGACCTAGTAGCGATCAGTGAAGAGGCGGGGCCAGGAGCTGTGACTCAACCCCTGCAACCACAATTAGGTGAGTACACACACACACACACACTTATAAATATATTTATATATATATATAAAACACATCCGAATATATATATATATATATATATATATATATAAAACACATCCCGAATATATATATATATATATATATATATATATATATATATATATATATATATATATATATATATATATATATACATTGTGTGTACAATGTACTTGTTAAAAAATAAATGTTATTTCCCTGGGGATATAAATTCATGATACTATAATACTAGAAAAAATGTTATGAAATATATTAACGTTTGAATAATAAGTTATACGTAGAAAGTCGTCCAACATCGTTTAACTCCTTTATGTTGGTGGTGAATGTGTTAGCCTTTGGGAAGTGTACCAGTAACGGGGTATGGGTGGGACACACCAGGTATAACATGCTTGAGAAAGTTAACCGTGGAAGAGACTCGCGTCCTGGAACGTAGCTGTGAAATAATCATCAGTGTATGTGAAGTTTTTAAGTTGTCTCTCGGTACACTACCCACACTTGATGTTGCAAGAGGCTTTACAAGTTGAGAAATTTAGAGAAAGAGTATCGTGATAAGAGAGTGTTCTGAGAGTATGGAGGGGATACACAATCCGCTACATGAGAGGATTAACTCCAACACACAGTCTGAACGGAATTAAAGTAAAATTTAAATGGCTTGCAAAAAACTTCGCTGCATTATATACTCCATTATGGGTGGGTTGTAAACGACCCCTCTATGAGACCTAATATTTTCGCTACGGGATTATCCTCCATTTCTAATGTTGAGAGGTATAGTCGTGAGTGCCAAGGCTGGGAAGGTATAGTCGTGAGTGCCAAGGCTGGAAGCATCAGAACATCCTCTTGCCTATTAACAGGCTTAGGGGATATAGCATCTTATACAGCTGAGGTAAAGAATGGTCTGCACTACGGTAAGTTTTGTCACAGTTTTCATGCCTCATTTGAGTGTTTTTAGGCGTTAATCATTCTTTTGACTTCAGTTGGCGGCAGTCTGTAGTCCACGCAGGAGGCTCTCAACAACCGGCTAGTCTCTTTGAGAAGCCGCATCAGCAAGCTGTTAGTAAGTATAGTGAATGTTTGTCCAGTTGATACTGGGAGACAAACTCCTGAGTTTCCTAATCCTATCTTTACTGCAGAGCTCCTCGCAATTCTCTTGTCATTATTCGTGTGCTGCGGGGATTCCAGTTCACTGTCTGCTCGGATTCCCAGTATGCTGTGTTGGTCCTGGTAGAATATGCTTTACCCATCCTGTGGTCCAGAAGATCCAAAAGTAATCAGCCTGTATTCACATCTGGCACCAAAAAAAAAATGGAGTTTTGTTATGGATGTGGGTAATGAATGTTGGAGCGATGCTCATCGATATATCTTGATTCTTAAATGGATGAATGCTCACAGGTTTCATGAACAGTTCTCAACCAATAACGTCTTTGGGTGAATTATAAAATGACAGAAGAGAAACCATTTCTTGCAATATATCATAATGTCATCGCTGAGTGTACGTAACTCATCTAATGATTCTAATGGATATTGTGAAAAGCCAGGAAGAGATGTTAAAACATTTGACACAAACGAATTAAAATACATTACTTATAGATTTGTTTGGTTGAATCATTCATACATGATAAAGTTTAAAGTTAGTCAATGAAAAGTATTGTGTTCAGCACTAAAAGTAGTATTTGAAAAAGAAAACTTATAGAAATATAAGAGCCCGTGGAATGTTGAGGCATCTGTGGGATGAAGTGATTTATGGAAGTAAAAATGGGAATGTATAAGAGCATGGTGGTAATAACGCTGCTTTATGGGTGAAATGCGAAGTCTTTAAACGTATGCACCGAGGAGGAGGCTGAGATGTAAATACTATTCAGAAAATTCTTAGCATAGAAATTAGAAGACAGTGCGGCTTTATGAAAGGTTTAGTCATCTGGAAAGAGAAGAATACGACGACCAAGAAAGTGTGTAAATCGAAGGGCAGAAGGAAAGAGGGGTAGTGGTTTTTCCAAGAAGACTTGAGGAGTGGTAGGGGCTGAAACATGTGGCAGGATTTTGTGAGCGTGTTAAATCTCAATGAAAGGAAACATGTGGGTTTTAGGATTTGACGTGCTGTTGGAGTGACCAAGGTAACGGTCATGGAAGGATTTAGAGATACCGGTAAGCCGGACTTAAGTCCTGTATGTATGAAGTAGAGTGCCAGGTGCCTGCACTTTGATAGACGAGTGAGGATGTTGCATTTCGGAGATCGATTTGAACTGTAATGTTTACGCATATCTCAAGGATGGTAAATGAGCGTCCTTTTTTGAGTCGCCCTACTATGGTGGTAAAACTTATAAAAAAAATAATAATGAGCTTGAATGCCATAGGAAAACATCTGGAAGAATCACTATGCCGGGAGGTAACCTGGACCTGCCTCGCATGGGCCAATAGGCCTACTGCAGTGTTCCTACTTTCTAATATTCTCATGTTAACTCTAACCATTCGTAACATCAACGTAGATATTCGCATTTACGGAGCAACTTACAATGTAAACAGAGCAGTGGCCGCACTTAGGCTTGGTTACAAGCGCCAGTTTATACACAGACGACGGTCAAACTAGATGCAAAGTTTGTAGTCAACTTTATGGTCACGTTTTCTTTTTTTGATTGTCTACCAGATGACGAATGTAGAGACAAACAATAACTCTATATGTCAAACCATATGAGGGAAATAATATAGCAGAAATAATGAACGAATAAAATAATTTACAGTGTTACACCATGTGTTATCTTACGGTGTTACACCATGTATTATCTTACGGTGTTATACCATGAATTATCTTACGGTGTTATACCATGTGTTATCTTACGGTGTTATACAATGTGTCATCTTACGGTGTTATACAATGTGTCATCTTACGGTGTTATACAATGTGTTATCTTACGGTGTTACACCATGTACTATCTTACGGTGTTATACCATGTGTTATCTTACGGTGTTATACAATGTGTCATCTTGCGGTGTTATACAATGTGTTATCTTACGGTGTTACACCATGTGTTATCTTACGGTGTTACACCATGTGTTGCCTTACGGTGTTACATCATGTGTTACCTTACGGTGTTACACCATGTGTTATCTTAGTGCTACACCATGTGTTATCTTACGGTGTTAAATCATGTGTTATCTTACGGTGTTAAACCATGTGTTATCTTACGGTGTTACACCATGTGTTACTTTACGGTGTTACACCATGTGTTATATTACGGTGTTATACCATGTGTTATCTTACGGTGTTGCACCATGTGTTATATTACGGTGTTACCCCATGTGTTATCTTACGGTGTTACATCATGTGTTATCTTACGGTGTTACACCATGTGTTATCTTACGGTGTTATACAATGT
Source organism: Cherax destructor (assembly GCA_009830355.1). Lineage (NCBI taxonomy): Eukaryota > Metazoa > Arthropoda > Malacostraca > Decapoda > Parastacidae > Cherax > Cherax destructor. Next base: position 3,145 of record WNWK01000743.1, on the reverse strand, counting down.
GTTATTTTACGGTGTTACACCATGTTTTATCTTACGGTGTTACACCATGTGTTATCTTACGGTGTTACACTGTGTTATCTTACGGTGTTACACAGTGTCTTATCTTACGGTGTTACACCATGTGTTACCTTACGGTGTTACATAATGTGTTATCTTACGGTGTTACACCATGTGTTATCTTAGTGTTACACCATGTGTTATCTTACAGTGTTACACCATGTATTATCTTAGTGTTACACCATGTGTTATCTTACGGTGTTATACCATGTGTTATCTTAGTGTTACACCATGTGTTATCTTAGTGTTACACCATGTGTTATCTTACGGTGTTACACCATGTGTTATCTTAGTGTTACACCATGTGTTATCTTACGGTGTTACACCATGTGTTATCTTTAACCACGTGCGATATTAGCTTCCAGGGAATGGCGTCACATGTTATCTCCATAGCCAGTAGACATGCCGGTTATCTCCGCGATGACGTCACTTACGTAGTTCGTTACAGCACCACGGTCTATCTTACGTTATAACGCTCACATTCTGACCAAAAAAGCTATTGGTTATCTGACTGGAGTGACGTCAGAGGCGAGCGTTGATTGGCCGAGCGTTGGTATCAACAGAAACACCTCCTCCGTTAGCGGTCCAACCAATTGTAAATTTTAGCAATTAATTAGGCGTTTGTAAGGCGTGGAAGAGGAGGATGCTGCCCAGCATCTCTCCCTCTCATCGAGTGATGCTGCAACCAGTGGTTGTCTCTTCATCTCACGTCTGCCCCTTCATCTTCCCCCTCATTTCCCTCCATCTCCCCTTCTTACAACGTATAGTAACCTATCCTTATCGCCTATGATGATGCACCATTGCTATTTCCCTCTCGTTTTATCAGTTCTTCCTCCCCTCCTCTTTCTTGCTCTTCCATCTCACTTTCCGCCTGCCTCTCGGTATCTCCAGAGTTGATAACGTGTTGCCGAGTTCCTCTTTATCAGGCTTTCTTTCATTTCTCCTCCTCGTATCGTTTTCCTGTCTTCCTTCGCTCCCCCTCCCTTCATGATGGCGTCTGCTTATCACTTCATTTTTCAGTGTATTCACTTTATTGTGGTTAGTTACATTTGATGTTCTCTCTCTTTCTCTCTCTCTCTCTCTCTCTCTCTCTCTCTCTCTCTCTCTCTCTCTCTCTCTCTCTCTCTCTCTCTCTCTCTCTCTCTCTCTCTCTCTCTTTCCCTCTATTCCTCTCCCTTTCTTTCTCTCTTTCCCTCTTTCTTTCCATCCCTCTCTCTCTCTTTCTCTCTCTCTATCTATCTATCTTCATCTATCTCTTTTGTTGATACAATGCTTTTTACAGAATTAGGTTAAGTGTTCCTGTCTTTATTTACAAGTTAAGAGCTATTACCTACATCAGCTCATTTAAAAGCCATTTTATTATTATGAGACATACAAATAGAGCATAGGATGAAGTTGGAGCCATCTGTGGGCCACCGATTTCATTTGGTCAATTGTCTTTGTTTCATTTATGTTATGATGTACGAACTTGTTCTAGATTATATTCATTCTAGGAATGAATGACCTTAGGCAACGTGATGTTCTTGAGAAGGGAACAGCTCTTCACTGCCCGTCTTGTTGTATGGAAGCTGTCTTCTCGCTGTCCGCGAAGTGGATCAAACTGTAGTACCTTTACAAAATTGGCATTCATCATAACAGTATGACCATGTACATCTCTCCAGTGTTGAAGGCTGGGTCCAGACAAGAGATAAGTCGTCTTGCATGGTTATTTATTCTGTCCATAAGCCGTAAGGGACAGGCAATCCAAGACAGTGGAGCATACTCAAGGTGTGAACGCACTTACACCTCGTTCATAGTTTTGCAGCCTCTACTGTCATGCAGGTTGGAGATACGCCTTAGTGTTGTTAGCTTCTTGCCTGCCTTGCTTGCAAGATTTACCACATGGTTCTTCATAGTCAGTTTGAAATCAAATTTCATCCGTAGGATATCGACTTCATTTCCGGGTTCCAACACTCTCCTATTCATTCTTACCACTGTTCCAGCATTAACATCATGCTCCCTAGAGACCATCATAATTTTATATTTTTCTTAGATGCAAAAGTAACCTGCCATCTTTTGGCCAGACTGATATAGTTGTAAGCTGGTGATTTACCTGAGAGCAGTTAACATTTCCTCTCATGGATAAGTGAACGTCGGAGTTATGGGATTCTGGGATGAGATGTAGGTCATTGAAGCAGACATTCCATAACAATGAACAAAACATACTTTCTCTCTCTATTTCACACTGACATTACCTGTTAAGAACTAAGCATTAAGAACTCTACTTAAAACACTAGAAGATCCGATAGTATATGAATCTTCAGTTATGAAACATAATCTTTTAAATTATTATCATTTCAATTTTCAAAGAAAAATGAATTCTTGTCTTTCGTTCATTTATATATTATTTTATTTCCATAATTGACTTTCCATAATTCTTAGCTCAGAGGTGATCTGTTCTTAGCTCAGAGAGGACGTGTCTAGGGTTCTCTGTGGACTGAACCACTTTTGCTCTGTGAAGTGAACCAAGAGGCCGTCCATTGAGCAACTTTACCAGCAGCTTAAGGAGGAATTGAGGGTAGCGAAGCTTGAGATACGGCGATTGACGGAGGAAAACAAGAGGATTCGTAGTAGTCCTACTGTTGTGAGTCCTCAGGTCAAGAAGGGAACCTGGGCAGTGGCCGGACTTCAAGGAACGAAGTTGAAGATCAAGAAAACGAATGGAGAGTTAGAAACGATGAAGAAGAAAGAGACTGCTGTGGAAACATCGAATGCCTTCTCCGTGCTACCCGATGAATGTGAGTCGACTACTGGGAACGTCACGACGAACGACACAAAGGAAGGTAAAAACATTGTTATTGTTGGGGACAGCCAGGTTAGATACATGGATAGGGCTTTCTGTTTGAATGATAGGAGTAGGAGACAGAGGGTTTGCTTTCCTGGGGCTGGGATGGAGGATATTGTTAGCCGTCTGGACGACATCATGAGAGGTAATGGGAGCAATCCTATTATCTGTCTCAGTGCTGGAGGCAACGATGTTGGCAGACGTAGGAGTGAGGACCTGACTAGCAGGTTTAGGTCAGCAATAGACATAATTAGGAAGAAGGGT
>WNWK01000742.1:370000-391698 GCA_009830355.1 Cherax destructor | reverse complement strand
AAGACTATCTACTACACGAGGATCATTAAGACTATCTACTACACGAAGGTCATTAAGACTATCTACTACACGAAGGTCATTAAGACTATCTACTACACGAGGATCATTAAGACTATCTACTACACGAAGGTCATTAAGACTATCTACTACACGAAGGTCATTAAGACTATCTACTACACGAGGGTCATTAAGACTATCTACTACACGAAGGTCATTAAGACTATCTACTACACGAAGTTCATTAAGACTATCTACTACACGAGGGTCATTAAGACTATCTACTACACGAAGGTTATAAGACTATCTACTACACGAGGGTCATTAAGACTATCTACTACACGAGGGTCATTAAGACTATCTACTACACGAAGGTCATTAAGACTATCTACTACACGAGGGTCATTAAGACTATCTACTACACGAGGGTCATTAAGACTGGTTCGTTGACTGAGGGGGTTTAAAGACTATCTACTACACGAGGGTCATTAAACATGCATCTCACTGTTCATTACCAGTCAAGAATACTTTATTACACAAAATAGTGATTAATGTAAACTATCAGTGTATATACACTAGACACATACATTTATCAGTGTATATACACTGAGACACATACATTTATCAGTGTATATACACTGAGACACATACATTTATCAGTGTAAATACACTGAGACACATACACTGTCAGACAGTAATTCAGGATCTTGACAGGGTTATCAGAGGTCAACAGTGGTTCGTAATTTCAGGTATCAGGTCATTTCAGGGTCACGGGTCACTAAGGGTCATTGAGAGAGTGTAGACACAGACGTAATGTTTATTGTGACAACAATGTGTAAATCCAACAGGATAGACAGGTGTGTATGTAACACCTGTCATTAATTTATACGACATAAGACATAAAATAGACAGGGTTTGTACGATGCCAAGACGGTGGCACCTCCTGTGCCAGTGCCTGGCCCTGTGGCACTGATACCTGGCCCTGTGGCACTGACACCTAGCCCTGTAGCACTGACACCTGGCCCTGTGGCACTGACACCTGGCCCTGTGGCACTGATGCCTGGCCCTGTGGTACTGACACCCGGGGATGCTGGAATAGTTGAAGAGTGAGAGGGTTCGGTTGTAAAGTCACTTTCGTGCTGAGGGCCAGGAGCTGCACTGGTCTGTCTGCTGGACAGTGCCGTCATCAGCAGGACAAGCAGAAGCAGGAGGGTGGTAGAGACGCCCTTCATGGTGGTGGTAGTAGTGGTGGTAGTAGTGGTGGTGGTAGTGGTAGTAGTGGTGGTTGTTACCTGTAAATAAACAGAATATTGAAACAGTGTAATGTTGGGGACTGATCTCCCTCTCTCTGGTCTGAGACCATGGAATAGTTTCGTCCTCTGACCGAGGTCTTCCACCGGCCTGCTTCTCCACACCGGAGAACTTTAATTATCTCAAACAAAAATGCGACATTTAGGCCTATCCGGACGGTTTAAAAACCCAGGGAAGACACCTGAGTGCCTCACAGACAAGCCACCACTGCTACGACTGATGTCACTGGTCAAGCCACCACTGCTACGACTGATGTCACTGGTCAAGCCACCACTGCTACGACTGATGTCACTGGTCAAGCCACCACTGCTACGACTGATGTCACTGGTCAAGCCACCACTGCTACGACTGATGTCACTGGTCAAGCGACCACTGCTACGACTGATGTCACTGGTCAAGCCACCACTGCTACGACTGATGTACGGTAAAGCCACTCACAACTGATGTCCTGGTCAAGCCACCACTGCTACGACTGATGTCACTGGTCAAGCCACCACTGCTACGACTGATGTCACTGGTCAAGCCACCACTGCTACGACACACACACACCTGTGGTAGAGTCAGCAACACACCTGAGGAGCCAGAGAGAAACACACACACCTGTGGTAGCGTCAGCAGCACACCTGAGGAGCCAGACACACACACCTGTGGTAGCGTCAGCAACACACCTGAGGAGCCAGAGACACACACACACCTGTGGTAGCGTCAGCAACACACCTGAGGAACCAGAGACACACACACACCTGTGGTAGCGTCAGCAACACACCTGAGGAACCAGAGACACACACACACCTGTGGCAGCGTCAGCAACACACCTGAGGAGTCAGAGACACACAGACACACCTGTGGCAGCGTCAGCAACACACCTGAGGAGCCAGAGACACACACACACCTGTGGCAGCGTCAGCAACACACCTGAGGAACCAGAGACACACACACCTGTGGCAGCGTCAGCAACACACCTGAGGAGCCAGACACACACACCCTGTGCAGCGTCAGCAACACACCTGAGGAGCCAGACACACACACCCTGTGGTAGCGTCACAACACACCTGAGGAGCCAGACACACACCCTGTGGAGCGTCAGCAACACACCTGGGGAGCCAGAGACACACACACCTGTGGCAGCGTCAGCAACACACCTGAGGAGCCAGAGACACACACACCTGTGGCAGCGTCAGCAACACACCTGAGGAGCCAGACACACACACCTGTGGCAGCGTCAGCAACACACCTGAGGAGCCAGAGACACACACACCTGTGGCAGCGTCAGCAACACACCTGGGGAGCCAGACACACACACCTGTGGCAGCGTCAGCAACACACCTGAGGAGCCAGACACACACACCTGTGATAGCGTCAGCAACACATCTGAGGAGCCAGACACACACACCTGTGGCAGCGTCAGCAACACACCTGAGGAGCCAGACACACACACCTGTGGTAGCGTCATCAACACACCTGAGGAGCCAGACACACACACCTGTGGCAGCGTCAGCAACACACCTGGGGAGCCAGACATACACACCTGTGGCAGCGTCAGCAACACACCTGAGGAACTAGACACACACACCTGTGGTAGCGTCAGCATCACACCTGAGGAGCCAGACACACACACCTGTGGTAGCGTCAGCAACACACCTGAGGAGCCAGACACACACAAACCTGTGGTAGCGTCAGCAACACACCTGAGGAGCCAGACACACACACCTGTGGTAGCGTCAGCAACACACCTGAGGAGCCAGACACACACACACACCTGTGGCAGCGTCAGCAACACACCTGGGGAGCCAGAGACAGACACACACACCTTTGGCAGCGTCAGCAACACACCTGAGGAGCCAGAGACACACACACACACCTGTGGCAGCGTCAGCAACACACCTGGGAAGCCAGAGACACACACATACACACCTGTGGCAGCGTCAGCAACACACCTGAGGAGCCAGACACACACACACACACCTGTGGCAGCGTCAGCAACACACCTGGGGAGCCAGAGACACACACACACCTGTGGCAGCGTCAGCAACACACCTGAGGAGCCAGACACACACACACACACCTGTGGCAGCGTCAGCAACACACCTGGGGAGCCAGAGACAGACACACACACCTGTGGCAGCGTCAGCAACACACCTGAGGAGCCAGAGACACACACACACACCTGTGGCAGCGCCAGCAACACACCTGGGGAGCCAGAGACACACACACACACCTGTGGCAGCGTCAGCAACACACCTGAGGAGCCAGAGACACACACACACCTGTGGCAGCGTCAGCAACACACCTGAGGAGCCAGAGACACACACACACCTGTGGTAGCGTCAGCAACACACCTGAAGAGCCAGACACACACACACACACACCTGTGGCAGCGTCAGCAACACACCTGAGGAGCCAGATACACACACACACACCTGTGGCAGCGTCAGCAACACACCTGAGGAGCCAGAGACACACACACACACCTGTGGTAGCGTCAGCAACACACCTGAGGAGCCAGAGACACACACACACACCTGTGGCAGCGTCAGCAACACACCTGAGGAGCCAGAGACACACACACACCTGTGGTAGCGTCAGCAACACACCTGAGGAGACAGAGACACACACACACACCTGTGGCAGCGTCAGCAACACACCTGAGGAGCCAGAGACACACACACACACCTGTGGCAGCGTCAGCAACACACCTGAGGAGCCAGAGACACACACACACACCTGTGGTAGCGTCAGCAACACACCTGAGGAGCCAGAGACACACACACACACCTGTGGCAGTGTCAGCAACACACCTGAGGAGCCAGAGACACACACACACACACCTGTGGCAGCGTCAGCAACACACCTGAGGAGCCAGAGACACACACACACACCTGTGGCAGTGGCAGCAACACACCTGAGGAGCCAGAGACACACACCTGTGGTAGCGTCAGCAACACACCTGAGGAGCCAGAGACACACACACACCTGTGGCAGCGTCAGCAACACACCTGGTAATGACAGGACAATCCTGTGCTATATTATATAGTGCAACTGGTTACCATAGCAACCATGTACAAGGTGACATCCGGATCTTCTCGTTCCTCTCATCATCCTGGACCTTAACACTCCCACACTGACCTCTAACCACCATAGATTATATTTCCCCCTAACTATAACACAAACTGCAATTATAGAACATTTATGTGATATTTTTGAGATTGGATCGGGTTTCAACTTAGCGAAGGATCGAAGTGGAAGCCGGAGTCAAATGAGAAGATTGGGACGCAGTGGCGAAAGCAATATGTAGATTTTGTGTATGTAATATCTCTGTTTATTTCATATTCAAGCCATATGTCACGTGTGGTCGAAGATGCTAACGAAGGAAGCCAATGATTAAGATAAAGTGAAGAGATTCGAACACATGTCCTGGAGGGGCAGTGCAGTTGGCTAGGGCTTCGGCTTGGTAATATCTTGGGTACATGGATGCGTACTAGCTGACAGCTGGTAGGTACCATCAACACTACACTGACAGCTGGTAGGTACCATCAACACAACACTGACAGCTGGTAGGTACCATCAACACTACACTGACAGCTGGTTGGTACCACCAACACTACACTGACAGCTGGTAGGTACCATCAACACTACACTGACAGCTGGTAGGTACCATCAACACAACACTGACAGCTGGTAGATACCATCAACACTACACTGACAGCTGGTAGGTACCATCAACACTACACTGACAGCTGGTTGGTACCACCAACACTACACTGACAGCTGGTAGGTACCATACAACACTAGACTGACAGCTGGTTGGCACCATCAACACTACACTGACAGCTGTTAGGTACCATCAACACTACACTGACAGCTGGTAGGTACCATCAACACAACACTGACAGCTGGTAGATACCATCAACACTACACTGACAGCTGGTAGGTACCATCAACACAACACTGACAGCTGGTAGATACCATCAACACTACACTGACAGCTGGTTGGTACCATCAACACTACACTGACAGCTGGTAGGTACCATCAACACTACACTGACAGCTGGTAGGTACCATCAACACTACACTGACAGCTGGTAGGCACCGTCAACACTACACAGACAGCTGGTAGTTACCATCAACACTACACTGACAGCTGGTTGGCACTATCAACACTACACTCAACACAACACTACACTCAACACTACACTCACAACACTACTCTCAACACTACACTCAACACTACACTGAACACTACAATCAACATTACACTCAACACTACACTCAACACTACACTCAACACAACTCTACACTCAACATTACACTCAACACTACACTCAACACTTCACTCAACACTACACTCACAACACTACACTCAACACTACACTCACAACACTACACTCAACACTTCACTCAACACTACACTCAACACTACACTCACAACACTACACTCAACACTACACTCACAACACAACACTCACAACACAACACTCACAACACTACACTCAACACTTCACTCAACACTACACTCAACACTACACTCAACACTACACTCAACATTACACTCAACACTACACTCAACACTTCACTCAACACTACACTCAACACTACACTCACAACACAACACTCACAACACTACACTCAACACTTCACTCAACACTACACTCAACACTACACTCACAACACTACACTCAACACTACACTCAACACTACACTCAACACTACACTCACAACACTACACTCAACACTACACTCAACACTACACTCAACAATACACTCACCACTACACTCACAACACTACACTCAACACTACACTCAACACTACACTCAACACTACACTCAACACTACACTCACAACACTACACTCAACACTACACTAAACACTACACTCAACACTACACTCACAACACTACACTCAACACTACACTCAACACTACACTCAACACTTCACTCAACACTACACTCAACACTACACTCACAACACTACACTGAACACTACACTCACAACACAACACTCACAAGACTACACTCAACACTTCACTCAACACTACACTCAAAACTACACTCACAACACTACACTGAACACTACACTCACAACACTACTCTCACAACACTACACTGAACACTACACTCACAACAAAACACTCACAACACTACACTCAACACTTCACTCAACACTACACTCACAACACTACACTCACAACACTACACTCAACACTTCACTCAACACTACACTCAACACTTCACTCAACACTACACTCAACACTACACTCACAACACTACACTCACAACACTACACTCAACACTTCACTCAACACTACACTCAACACTTCACTCAACACTACACTCAACACTACACTCACAACACTACACTCACAACACTACACTCAACACTTCACTCAACACTACACTCAACACTTCACTCAACACTACACTCACAACACTACACTCACAACACTACACTCACAACACTTCACTCAACACTACACTCAACACTACACTCACAACACTACACTCAACACTACACTCAACACTACACTCACAACACTACACTCAACACTACACTCAACACTACACTCACAACACTACACTCAACACTACACTCACAACACTACACTCAACACTACACTCAACACTACACTCACAACACTACACTCAACACTACACTCACAACACTACACTCACAACACTACACTCAACACTACACTCAACACTACACTCAACTGTGATTCTTCTACCTCGACAGTATTTCAGTCAGTGGCTGTAACGATGTCTGGGGACAGCAGGGTAATATTGGCATGTGTCGTTGGCACTAGTCGATTCGTAGCTCCTGGCCCCGACTCTTTGGTGGTCGCTACTAGGTTCACTCTCTGCTCCATGAGCTTTATCGTACCTGTTCTTAAGCTATGTATTGATCCTGCCTCCACTACATCACTCTGCAGATTGTTCCACTTCCTGACAACTCTGTGGCTGAAGAAATACTTCCTAACATCCCTGTGACTCGTCTGAGTCTTCAACTTCCAGTTGTGGCCCCTTCTTGCTGTGTCACTGCTCAATAATAACTCACAAACAGACAGGTACACAGGAGGTTGATTGATCTGTATATTTCGACCACATTTTGTGGTCCTCTTCAGCTGAAGAGGACCCCAGAAGTGGGTCGAAATATACAGATCAGTTAATCTGCTGAGTCTGTGATACCATGGTGACACCATCGCCATGGTGTAAGTTGGTTGACACCATCACCATTGTGTACAGTATTGGGCTTCCTATATACAAGATCTATTGTTCGAGTCTCAGTACATTCTTCTTGTTCATTGAGGCTGACCCCAGATTCTCCTGTATTGCTTAAAGTAAGGTTGTAACCTCGTTCTTGTTACTGTACTTATTTCTAAGTCTCCTGTTATTTGGTGGAGGGTTGTATATAACTGCTACCACCTACTATCAAGACTAAGGGACTGACCACCTACTATCAAGACTGAGGGACTGACCACCTACTATCAAGACTAAGGGACTGACTACCTACTATCAAGACTGAGGGACTGACTACCTACTATCAAGACTGAGGGACTGACTACCTACTATCAAGACTGAGGGACTGACCACCTACTATCAAGACTGAGGGACTGACCCCCTGTTTCATGTACCACTCTCGTTCTGAACATGTCCTGCATCTTATGACAAGACCGTTATTGCATGAATGACTGTGAATGTGGAGGAGGAGGAGGAAAGGGTATCAGTACCTTCAGGTACCATACACACACACACACACACACACAGGTACCATACACACACACAGGTACCATACACACATACAGGTACCATACACACACACAGGTACCATACACACACACACACAGGTACCATACACACACACACACAGGTACCATACACACACAGGTACCATACACACACACAGGTATCATACACACACACACACACACAGGTACCATACACACACACAGGTACCATACACACACACACACAGGTACCATACACACACAGGTACCATACACACACACAGGTATCATACACACACACACACACACAGGTACCATACACACACACACAGGTACCATACACACACACATACAGGTACCATACACACACCCACACACACAGAGGTACCATACACACACACACACAGGTACCATACACACACACAGGTACCATACACACACACACAGGTACCATACACACACATACAGGTACCATACACACACCCACACACACAGAGGTACCATACACACACACACAGGTACCATACACACACACATGTACCATACACACACAGGTACCATATACACACACACATACAGGTACCATACACACACACACACACAGGTACCATACACACACACACAGGTACCATACACACACACACAGGTACCATACACACACACAGGTACCATACACACACATACAGGTACCATACACACACCCACACACAGAGGTACCATACACACACACACATACCATACACACACAGGTACCATACACACACACAGGTACCATACACACACAGGTACCATACACACACAGGTACCATACACACACACACAGGTACCATACATACACACACAGGTACCATACACACACACAGGTACCATACACACACAGGTACCATACACACACAGGTACCATACACATACACACAGGTACCATACACACACACACACACTGGTACTCTCTCTTTCTAAGACCACCTACTACTTTCTTACTTTCATTTTCCAGTCCCATCTTGACCTTTCTCCTTCATTGTGATGCCATCTGCAGACTCCAACCTCCGTTTCATCCCTGGTCTGGTAGAGAACCCCACCCTCGTACCTTGTAGCCTGGCTAGTAGCTAGCACAAGTCTACTAGGCACCTCATATATATATATATATATATATATATATATATATATATATATATATATATATATATAAACTGTCATACACTTGACAAGGAACCTCATAATACCTTTCAATATCTACCAACAGGATCGAAGGAACTCGACTCCCAGGTAAGACCCACCAGGGGTGAGGGGAGAGTGAGGACAGACCAGTGAGAGGTCTGTGAGGACAGACCAGTGAGAGGTCTGTGAGGACAGACCAGTAAGATGTCTGTGAGGACAGACCAGTGAGATGTCTGTGAGGACAGACCAGTAAGATGTCTGTGAGGACAGACCAGTGAGATGTCTGTGAGGACAGACCAGTAAGATGTCTGTGAGGACAGACCAGTGAGATGTCTGTGAGGACAGACCAGTAAGATGTCTGTGAGGACAGACCAGTAAGATGTCTGTGAGGACAGACCAGTGAGATGTCTGTGAGGACAGACCAGTAAGATGTCTGTGAGGACAGACCAGTAAGATGTCTGTGAGGACAGACCAGTGAGATGTCTGTGAGGACAGACCAGTAAGATGTCTGTGAGGACAGACCAGTAAGAGGTCTGTGAGGACAGACCAGTGAGATGTCTGTGAGGACAGACCAGTGAGATGTCTGTGAGGACAGACCAGTGAGATGTCTGTGAGGACAGACCAGTGAGATGTCTGTGAGGACAGACCAGTGAGATGTCTGTGAGGACAGACCAGTAAGATGTCTGTGAGGACAGACCAGTAAGAGGTCTGGTGAGTAACGTCTTCAGGTGTAGAGAAAGAGCTGGGGCTAAACCCAGCAGCAGAGCAGCTGTAGTTGAGGGTGGGAGAGCTGGTGGATACTTGCTCGGCTTGATGACAGTACTCTTGAGTATATATTGATAATGTAGAATGGGACGGCAGGCAGGCAGGCAGGCAGGCAGGCAGGCAGGCAGGCAGGCAGGCAGGCAGGCAGGCAGGCAGGCAGGCAGGAAGGCAGGCAGGCAGGCAGGCAGGCAGGAAGACAGGCAGGCCTTTTTTATTTTCTTCAATGTTGATTTCCGAGATGTGAACTAACTTAACCTTTCTTGTAAAGTCTTTTTTTGAATCCTTGAATGGATTCAATTAAAGTTTAAGTTGTACATGGTTCTTCAGAGATCCTGGGAAACTTGACAGCTCCTTTCTGAAGTCGAGAGTTCAGTTCTTTGCAATACATACATCGCTGTATATGGACCAGTTGTGCAGGAAGTTACATCTTCTTCCTCTTCCTCGGATAGTTGTTTGTGTTCAGTAGGCTGGTAGACTTGAGACGAAGATTGTGATTGGTCAGGAGCAGTGGTGGAAGTTGTTGGTGGTATGTCATCATTGTTGAGGCTAGTTGGAGTCTAGTCAGTAGCAGGAGATACTTGTGGAACGGTGTCGTGGACAGAAGGAGGAGTCACGTCTGCAGATGCTGTGACGTTTATGATTTTTTTAATAATCATGAGTATATCAGCTGAAGGTGGAGAATCAGGGAAGGTGAAACTTGGCATATTGTTGAGTCTGAAGAGTTTGTTGATAGTTGTGTTGAAGAATCCAGGTTGTGCAACATTTGCCAGGTGAGCGTACATCATGCAATCTAAATTTCTGAAGGGGCGCCATCAGGGTAGTGGAGAGAGTGAATTGCTGGTGGAGGGCGTCGGGTGAGTCACTTTGAGAATTTTTGTGGTGTCAGCATATACTGGAGATTTGGTAGATGTTTTCTTTTGTTTTTCTTGGGTTTTCTTGAGAGTGAGATGTTCAGTGTTACAGTTCAGGTATTGTGGAGGAGAAGTGTTGGTGCAAGTCATGACGTACACAGCCACAAGTTAACCAGAATTTATCCTTGACAGGACAGTCCTTGTAGAGATGCAGGTAGGAGCAGCAGCTCCAGCCGAGTGATGTGTTTAAATACCTCAAGTTCAGTATGTCTAGGAATTAGCTAGTAATAAAGAATTGCCACTCCATTAGCAGGAGCTTGGGCTGCCATGGTAACGTCAACTTTAAGCCTATATATACCCTCTGTGTCCATGTATTGTTTGTAATGGCTTGACAAAACTCAATAAAATGTCACATTGACTCACGAAATCGTAATGACACAATTGCAAACAAACCATACCACGGATGGGGTTAGAACCCGCGGTCAGAGAGTCTCAAAACTCCAGACCGTCGCGTAAGCCACTGGGTCAGCTAGCTTGAATAAGATTCATCCAACTAGGTATATTTCTACACCATAGGAAGGTTAGCATAGGCACTACTGTGTCCACAAATGCAAGTTTTAACAGACGAATCTCCCGCTAGCATGGCCGTGACGAACTCTAGCTCATGTCCCCCTCAAAGCCGTCAACATGACTCACGAAATCGTAATGACACGATTGCAAACCTTCCTATGGTGTAGAAATATACCTAATTGGATGAATCTTATTGTAGCCAGCTGGTCCAGTGGCTTACGCGACGGTCTGGAGTTTTGAGACTCTCTGACCACGGGTTCTAACCCCACCCGTGGTATGGTTGGAATGTCACATTAGTTGCACTTATGACCCTTTTATCTAGATTGTGTTGTTATAAGTCTGTCTAATAGTTTAATAAAGACAGATCTCTGCCCTCACTGGTGGAGAAGACGTATTGTAAACCACGTTAGTTGTGGCAGCAGTATAGTGTTCTGCTTCAACATCATTACAGACCATAATGTAAGCATCCTTAAGCGAGTTAATCGCATTAAGTTTGAGCTGGGAGCTTCACAGCAGCTGGGAGCTTCACAGCAGCTGGGAGCTTCACAGTAGCTGGGAGCTTCACAGCAGCTGGGAGCTTCACAGAAGCTGGGAGCTTCACAGCAGCTGGGAGCTTCACAGCAGCTGGGAGCTTCACAGTAGCTGGGAGCTTCACAGCAGCTGGGAGCTTCACAGAAGCTGGGAGCTTCACAGTAGCTGGGAGCTTCACAGCAGCTGGGAGCTTCACAGAAGCTGGGAGCTTCACAGCAGCTGGGAGCTTCACAACAGCTGCCAGTGCTAGTTTGGAGGTCACTTACTGTTCCACTACTAGGCTTTAAGTTTTCTACGATATGAATACATTGTAGGAACAGCACAAATGACGACTGCAGAAGATAGAAGTTTTTCTTTCCAACGAGGATCATACGGAGACAATATAATAGGTTAGGTAAGGTTCGTCAGGAAACATTTTCCTGACGGGGGTCTTATTCAGATGATGACCCGCCGTTGGATCTTTTCGTCATCTGACTGAGGCCTTCCGCTGGCTTACCAGTCCATCCCTTTAAAAATGACAATAAATTGCAGATTAAGTACCCCAACATCCTAGTCCAAAATCATTTTTTTATCTACCAACAAAATTAATGTAAAATTTAAAAAAGAATAATAAATCTACTTTCTTAAATATTTTTTGTCAAAGTATATACACATTTAAAATATTTTAATAACCTTGAAAAATATATATAAGCTAATTATGACCTGAAAAGAATTAAAATTATTTTTTTTTTAAACTGATCTGGCAGAGTCTACCAACTGACGTTTGTTTACATCCTGGCTCGCGTGCGCTCTCTCGTGCGCCCGGTGAAAGGTTCCTTCTGGAGATAATCTGCGTCTTCTGCGGCATGTCCGCAGAAAGCAGCGCAGCAGACACTGCTGGGAATGTGAACATCTACACTTTCCTTCACGTTCATCACTGGAATATAAATACTGAGAACACTTTCTCCAGAGTAGGACATTTACTGCGTGTTGTGTGTGAACCCTAGAACCCTCAGGGGTTCTGAACCACTGGCAAGGGTCATTTCTGAACCACTCTCAAGGGTTCTCTGAACCACTGGCAAGGGTTCTATTTGAACCACTAGCAAGGATTCTATATGAACCACTGGCAAGGGTTCTGAACCACTGGCAAGGGTTCTGCCTGAGCCACTGGCAAGGGTTCTGCCTGAGCCACTGGCAAGGATTCTATCTGAACCACTGTCAAGGGTTCTGTCTGAACCACTGGCAAGGGTCCTCTCTGAACCACTGGCAAGGGTTCTCTCTGAACCACTTGTAAGGTTCTATCTGAACCACTGGCAAGGATTCTATCTGAACCACTCTCAAGGGTTCTATCTGAACCACTGGAAAGGTTCTCTCTGAACCATTGGCAAGGATTCTATCTAAACCACTGGCAAGGGTTCTATCTGAACCACTAGCAAGGATTCTATCTGAACCATTGGCAAGGGTTCTCTCTGAACCACTTGTAAGGTTCTATCTGAACCACTGGCAAGGATTCTATCTGAACCACTCTCAAGGGTTCTATCTGAACCACTGGCAAGGTTCTCTCTGAACCACTGGCAAGGATTCTATCTAAACCACTGGCAAGGGTTCTATCTGAACCACTATCAAGGATTCTATCTGAACCACTGGCAAGGGTTCTCTCTGAACCACTGGAAAGGATTCTATCTGAACCACTGGCAAAGGTTCTCTCTGAACCACTTGTAAGGTTCTATCTGAACCACTGGCAAGGATTCTATCTGAACCACTCTCAAGGGTTCTATCTGAACTACTGGCAAGGTTCTATATGAACCATTGGCAAGGATTCTATCTGAACCACTGGCAAGGGTTCTATCCGAACCACTGGCAAGGGTTCTCTCTAAACCACTGGCAAGGGTTCTATCTGAACCACTAGCAAGGATTCTATCTGAACCACTGGCAAGGGTTCTCTCTGAACCACTGCCAAGGATTCTATCTGAACCACTGGCAAGGGTTCTCTCTAAACCACTTGTAAGGTTCTATCTGAACCACTGGCAAGGATTCTATCTGAACCACTCTCAAGGGTTCTATCTGAACCACTAGCAAGGATTCTATCTGAACCACTGGCAAGGGTTCTCTCTGAACCACTGGCAAGGGTTCTCTCTAAACCACTGGCAAGGTTCTATCTGAACCATTGGCAAGGATTCTATCTAAACCACTGGCAAGGGTTCTATCCGAACCACTGGCAAGGGTTCTCTCTAAACCACTGGCAAGGGTTCTATATGAACCACTAGCAAGGATTCTATCTGAACCATTGGCAAGGGTTCTCTCTGAACCACTGGCAAGGATTCTAGCTGAAAAATTGGCAAGGGTTCTCTCTGAACCACTTGTAAGGTTCTATCTGAACCACTGGCAAGGATTCTATCTGAACCACTCTCAAGGGTTCTATCTGAACCACTGGCAAGGTTCTCTCTGAACCATTGGCAAGGATTCTATCTAAACCACAGGCAAGGGTTCTATCCGAACCACTGGCAAGGTTTCTTTCTAAACCACTGGCAAGGGTTCTATCTGAACCACTAGCAAGGATTCTATCTGAACAACTGGCAAGGGTTCTATCTGAACCACTAGCAAGGATTCTATCTGAACCACTGGCAAGGGTTCTCTCTGAACTACTGGCAAGGGTTCTCTCTAAACCACTGGCAAGGGTTCTATCTGAACCACTAGCAAGGATTCTATCTGAACCACTGGCAAGGGTTCTCTCTGAACCACTGGCAAGGGTTCTCTCTGAACCACTGGCAAGGGTTCTCACTAAACCACTGACAAGGGTTCTATCTGAACCACTAACAAGGATTCTATCTGAACCACTGGCAAGGGTTCTCTCTGAACCACTGGTGGTGATGGAGGAACATAGAGATGTTGAGGAAGAGAATAAGGAGGATATGGAGGAGGAAGTGGTGGAGGGTATGGAGGTGGAGCAGCTGGTACACACCACCAGCTGTGTAAGAGTCGCGGCAACACGACCATCACTCAAGGTATATAAGGCAGTCAGACTAAGAGCGTCTCAGCAGTGTGCGCGCTATATTTCTTCAGGTAAGACAAACCCTCCCTCCCTCCCTCCCTCCCTCCCTCCCTCCCTCCCTCTAGTGCCCCCTTGCTGACCCTCATTCTTTGCTTGCTGGCCACTTGGGCCAATCCTTTCAACCTCTACCCTGGCCACTAGTGGCACCCCCTTCAACCTCTCTCCTGGCCACTTGTGCCACCCCCTTCAACCTCTATTCTGGCCACTAGTGTCACTCCCTTCAACCTCTACCATGGCCATTAGTGGCACCCCCTTCAAACTGTCTCCTGGCAACTTGTGCCACCCCCTTCAACCTCTATTCTGGCCACTAGTGGCACCTCCTTCAACCTCTCTCCTGGGCACTAAAAATTAATCAGTGGCAGCTCGTGTACAGGCACTGCAGCACCCCCTATGTTATCGATAATATCGAGTTAAAATAAGGGGTTCCGCACTGCCTATACACAGCCGACACATAAAATAAAAAATCTTACTTCCCTCTTGCTCAATCCCTGATTATTACAGTTACTATGTTCATCTGTACTCCCTCGTGCACACATGTTTATTCTGTTAGTGTATTGTCTTGTTTAATATGTCCTTAATGGCTCAGTTGTCACATATGTTATACTATGAGCTGTCCCCTTTCCTCTTCCTTAATGGCTTTTTCCACTCTCTCCCTTGTGTTCCACTCTCTCCCTTGTGTTCCACTCTCTCCCTTGTGTTCCACTCTCTCCCTTGTGTTCCACTCTCTCCCTTGTGTTCCACTCTCTCCCTTGTGTTCCACTCTCTCCCTTGTGTTCCACTCTCTCCCTTGTGTTCCACTCTCCCTTGTGTTCCACTCTCCCTTGTGTTCCACTCTCTCCCTTGTGTTCCACTCTCTCCCTTGTGTTCCACTCTCTCCCTTGTGTTCCACTCTCTCCCTTGTGTTCCACTCTCTCCCTTGTGTTCCACTCTCTCCCTTGTGTTCCACTCTCTCTTGTGTTCCACTCTCCCTTGTGTTCCACTCTCCCTTGTGTTCCACTCTCCCTTGTGTTCCTCTCTCCCTTGTGTTCCACTCTCCCTTGTGTTCCACTCTTCCTTGTGTTCCACTCTCTCCCTTGTGTTCCACTCTCTCCCTTGTGTTCCACTCTCCCTTGTGTTCCACTCTCCCTTGTGTTCCACTCTCCCTTGTGTTCCACTCTCCCTTGTGTTCCACTCTCCCTTGTGTTCCACTCTCTCCTCAACCAATAGTTGCACACTTGGTACAGACTTCCTGGTACAGACTTCCTGGTACAGTCTTCCTGGTACAGTCTTCCTGGTACAATCTTCCTGGTACAGTTTTCCATATACCTTTTTAGTCTTTCTAATTTCACTTTACAAGTTGAGATGTACTGACAGAAGCTGTCATGTGATTGTAGATGTTGACACAGCCTGACAGTTTGTTGACACAGCCTGACAGTTTGTTGACACAGCCTGACAGTTTGTTGACACAGCCTGACAGTTTGTTGACACAGCCTGACAGTTTGTTGACACAGTCTGACAGTTTGTTGACACAGTCTGACAGTTTGTTGACACAACCAGACGGATGCTGACAGCATCTCGTGTCACTCTCCAACACTACCATCATCACCACCACTACCACCATCACCAGCACTCATCACCACCACCTTCTCCTCCACCCACAGGCACTACTACCACCACCATGAAGGTCGTCGTCTGCGTGCTGGTAGTCGTGGCCACCGTCTCACAAGTCGTCAACAGAGCTTCTTGCGTCCCCATCCCGAAAGCGAGGCCGCAAGAGGGCAATCCTCGCTTCCTCTTCCCTACAAACATTATCTTCAATCCCTTCACGTCTTCCACCACCACCACCCCAGCTACCACAACTACCACCACCACCGCGGCAACCACTACACCCCGACAATTTCCATACATTCTACTGGACGGCTTCCAGTCATTCATTAGTCCATTTATCCCAGCCACTAACTGTCCCCCTGGTAAGACTTGTGTCCCGGCCTTAACCTTCGCTACCCCCTAGCCTTGAAAACCTCCCCTTAGCCCTGAGACACCCCCCAGCTTGAAAGACCCCCTGTCTGTAATCAGGTGACTAGGAACCTGAACCACCTTGAAAGCCAGGTCACCTAGACACCTAGATCACTCTCGGATCTAGATCACCTGGTACCTGCGTCACCTAGACACATGGATCAATCCCTCAGAGCTACTAAACAGAAGGGAACATGAATCCTGTATCCCACAACCGCTGTAACCTCCACAAGTACAGCCTCTGATGCTGTAACCTCTACAAGGACAGCCTCTGATGCTGTAACCTCTACAAGGACAGCCTCTGATGCTGAACTCTACAAGGCAGCCTCTGTGCTGACCTCTACAAGGACAGCCTCTGATGCTGTAACCTCTACAAGGACAGCCTCTGATGCTGTAACCTCTACAAGGACAGCCTCTGATGCTGTAACCTCTACAAGGACAGCCTCTGATGCTGTAACCTCTACAAGGACAGCCTCTGATGCTGTAACCTCTACAAGGACAGCCTCTGATGCTGTAACCTCTACAAGGACAGCCTCTGATGCTGTAACCTCCCCTAGTACAGCCTCGGATGCTGTACCTTCACGAGTACAGCCTTACTGAAGCTGTACCTCCCCAAGTACAGCCTCTTTGATGCTGTACCTCCACAATTGCAGCTTTACTGATGCTGTAACCTCCACAATTACAGCCTCTGATGCTGTAACCTCCACAATTACAGCATTATTGATGCTGTAACCTCCACAAGTACAGCCTTACTGATGCTGTAACCTCCACAAGTACAGCCTTACTGATGCTGTACCTCCACAAGTACAGCCTTACTGATGCTGTAACCTCCACAAGTACAGCCTTACTGATGCTGTAACCTCTACAAGTACAGCCTTACTGATGCTGTAACCTCCACAATTACAGCCTCTGATGCTGTAACCTCCACAATTACAGCATTATTGATGCTGTAACCTCCACACAAAATGCTCCTAGTCAATGGTGTTTCTTCCTGGTGTTCTACGAGTGTTGCTTAACGTGTTCTACGCGTGTTCTACATGTATTGTTTAACGTGTTCTTCGTGTGTTTTATTTTCTTAATAAAGATATTAATCTATAGTGTCTTTGTGTTTTTTAAAAGTAAGTCTGGTTGCTTCTGTGTACAGCTCTGTGTAGATCTCTGTGTAGAGCTCTGTGTACAGCTCTGTGTACAGCTCTGTGGGCAAAGAGACAGGGAGTGAAACATAACTTGATAAAGCTCTACACAAATGAAGGTAATCAGTCCCTCAACCTTGATGCAAGGTAATCAGTCCCTCAACCTTGATGCAAGGTAATCAGTCCCTCAACCTTGATGCAAGGTAATCAGTCCCTCAACCTTGATGCAAGGTAATTAGTACCTCAACCTTGATGCAACGTAATCAGTACCTCAACCTTGATGCAAGGTAATTAGTACCTCAACCTTGATGCAACGTAATCAGTACCTCAACCTTGATGCAAGGTAATCAGTCCCTCAACCTTGATGCAAGGTAATCAGTACCTCAACCTTGATGCAACGTAATCAGTCCCTCAACCTTGATGCAAGGTAATCAGTCCCTCAACCTTGATGCAAGGTAATTAGTACCTGAACCTTGATGCAACGTAATCAGTACCTGAACCTTGATGCAACGTAATCAGTACCTGAACCTTGATTCAAGGTAATCAGTCCCTTACCTTGATGCAAGGTAATTAGTACCTCAACCTTGATGCAACGTAATCAGTACCTCAACCTTGATGCAAGGTAATCAGTCACTCAACCTAGATGCAAGGTAATCAGTCCCTCAACCTTGATGCAAGGTAATCAGTCCCTCAACCTTTATGCAAGGTAATCAGTACCTCAACCTTGATGCAAGGTAATCAGTACCTTAGTTAAGCCTCCCGGTGTAAGTGCACAGAGAAAATATTCTAATCACTTTTTTAGGATTTAAAGTGCTTATGAGTGGGGGTTTAGAGGCGACCTGTAACCTCAGTGACCCTCGTGTAGTAGACAGACTTCAAACCCCATTAGCCAAGCAACCTTAACCCTTTAACTGTCCAAACGTAGATCTACGTTTATATGCGTAGTGCTCCAAACTTAGATATACGTTTTTTTCACATAATAATGTAAAAACGGACGTAGATCTACGTTTACAGCGCTACGCGTATGAACGTAGATCTACGTTTGGACAGTTAAAGAGATCATGACTCTAGTGTCGTAAGACAGACATCAAAGCCCACAACGTAAACAAGACACCAGCTTGTCTAACAACGAAGGTTCCCTGCAGGATAGATCCAGCTGAAGTCTTGTCCACTATAACCACAACACAGTGACACCAATATTACTTGTGTGGTGTACTGATAGACAGATGTCGTAGCAACATTTATAGACAGGTTCCCTGGCCAAGGCTTGGCCAGGGAACCTGTAGGTAATGTTGATAGACAGATTTCCTGGCCAAGGCTTGGCCAGGGAACCTGTAGGTAATGCTGATAGACAGGTTCCCTGGCCAAGGGAACCTGTAGGTAATGTTGATAGCACATCTATTTGTAAGTAGGAACAATTTTCCAGGGATTAATTTTGTTTAGATCCCGATACACATATATACAACTGTTGAAAATTGTACCGAATTTCGACAAGTTAAAGATTAAGTCACATGTGCAACAGTTGGGTGTCTTTATTGATGAAACGTTTCGCCTTCAAAGTAGACTTCTTCAGTCGAATACAAAGGCAGCAGGTGTAGTAATCAGTCCATCAACCTTGGAGAAATAGTATTTGAGGTGGTCAGTCCCTCAGCCTGGAGAAGAGTCCAGCTCCTGGTCTGCAACTCTTCTCCAGGCTGAGGGACTGACCACCTCAAACACTTTTTCTCCAAGCTTGATGGACTGATTACATCAGTTTTATTTTCTTTCTACTGCTGCCTCTGTATTTGACTGAAGAAGCCAACTGTGTGGGCAAAACGTCTCAACAATAAAGATACGTAACTGTTGTACATGTGTCTTACTCATCAACAGTTACACAGCAGGACTCGAACCTACACTATGTATCAAGGTACCTAGTACCTACCCCACTCAGTCAGTTTGAGAACTGTTAAGCTGTCTTAGAGACCCCTGGTTGTCTTCAAGACCCCTGGTTGTCTTCAAGACCCCTGGTTGTCTTCAAGACCCCTGGTTGTCTTCAAGACCCCTGGTTGTCTTCAAGACCCCTGGTTGTCTTCAAGACCCCTGGTTGTCTTCAAGACCCCTGGTTGTCTTCAAGACCCCTGGTTGTCTTCAAGACCCCTGGTTTTCTTCAAGACCCCTGGTTGTCTTCAAGACCCCTGGTTGTCTTCAAGACCCCTGGTTGTCTTCAAGACCCCTGGTTGTCTTCAAGACCCCTGGCTGTCTTCAAGACCCCTGACTGTCATCAAGACCCCTGACTGTCTTCAAGACCCCTGACTGTCATCAAGACCCCTGACTGTCATCAAGACCCCTGACTGTCATCAAGACCCCTGACTGTCATCAAGACCCCTGACTGTCATCAAGACCCCTGACTGCCATCAAGACCCCTGACTGTCATCAAGACCCCTGACTGTCATCAAGACCCCTGACTGTCATCAAGACCCCTGACTGTCATCAAGACCCCTGACTGTCTTCAAGATGGAGCTGGACAGACACCTAAAGTCAGTACCTGTCCAGCCGGGCTGTGGTTCCTACGTTGGTTTACGTGCTGCCAGTAGTAACAGCCTGGTTGATCAGGTCCTGATCCAGCACCAGGCCTGGTCATGAACCGGGGCCCAGGGGTGTTGACCCCCGGAACACCCTCCAGGTTTAAATCACCTACTGGGATAACCCAACAAACTCAAAGTGACTTATGGTCGTTATAAGAGGAGCCTCGATCTACGTAGAGCTTTCCAAACTTGGTATGAAAGCTCTACCCAGTGATACATATCTGGCAAGGAACACCAGGGCTACACCGTGTGTCTCTCTGTCTCTCGGACACATACACAAGCATCTCTGACAGTAAGATCTCTCTCAAGAGGAGTTAGATCCTTTCTCTTGAGGATCACGTAGACTCTTAATATTCAGACCGATGCTCTTCTTTCTACTTTTCACTAACTCTCTCTTTATTAAGTGTATATCTATGTTTATATCCTGTTTTTTGTTTGTGTGTGTGTGTATGTGTGTGTGTGTGTCTGTGTGTGTGTATGTGTGTGTGTTTGTGTATGTGTTTATGTACTCACTTAATTGTACTCACCTAATTGTGGTTGCAGGGGTCGAGACTCAGCTCCTGGCCCCGCCTCTTCACTGTCCGCTACTGGGTTACTTCTCTCCTGCTCCATGAGCTTTATCAAACCTTGTCTTAAAGTTATGTATGGTTCCTGCCTCCACTACATCGTTTGCTAGACTATTCCACTACCTGATTACTCTATGGCTGAAGAAATGCTTCCTAACATCCCTTTGACCCGTTGTTGCCTCCCTGTGAGGTATTCCCTGATCCATTCCAGTGCCCTTCCTGTTATACATGCTTGTTCTTCCAACTTCTTTACTAATCTCATGTGAGGAACTGTGTCGAAGGCCTTCCTGCAGTCCAGAAAAATGCAATCAACCCACCCTTCTCTCTCTTGCCTTACCTCTGTTACTTTATCATAGAACTCTAGGAGGTTTGTTACACAGGATTTGCCTTCCCGGAATCCGTGCTGTCTGGTGTTTATTATCCTGTTCAGCTCGAGGTGCTCCACCATTCTTTTCCTGATGATTTTCTCCAGGACTTTGCACACTATACATGTAAGTGACACCG
>WNWK01000742.1:280000-365000 GCA_009830355.1 Cherax destructor | reverse complement strand
TCCTCTTGGTCTGTACTCTCTCCTGGTCTCCTCTTGGTCTGTACTCTCTCCTGGTCTCCTCTTGGTCTTACTCTCTCCTGGTCTCCTCTTGGTCTGTACTCTCTCCTGGTCTCCTTTTGGTCTTACTCTCTCCTGGTCTCCTCTTGGTCTATACTGCTCTTGGTCTCCTCTTGGTCTGTACTCTCTCCTGGTCTCCTCTTGGTCTGTACTCTCTCCTGGTCTCCTCTTGGTCTGTACTCTCTCCTGGTCTCCTCTTGGTCTGTACTCTCTCCTGGTCTCCTCTTGGTCTTACTCTCTCCTGGTCTCCTCTTGGTCTCCTCTTGGTCTGTACTCTCTCCTGGTCTCCTCTTGGTCTGTTCTCTCTCCTGGTCTCCTCTTGGTCTGTACTCTCTCCTGGTCTCCTCTTGGTCTTACTCTCTCCTGGTCTCCTCTTGGTCTATACTCTCTCCTGGTCTCCTCTTGGTCTGTACTCTCTCCTGGTCTCCTCTTGGTCTGTACTCTCTCCTGGTCTCCTCTTGGTCTGTACTCTCTCCTGGTCTCCTCTGGTCTTACTCTCTCCTGGTCTCCTCTTGGTCTTACTCTCTCCTGGTCTCCTCTTGGTCTATACTCTCCTGGTCTCCTCTTGGTCTGTACTCTCTCCTGGTCTCCTCTTGGTCTGTACTCTCTCCTGGTCTCCTCTTGGTCTTACTCTCTCCTGGTCTCCTCTTGGTCTTACTCTCTCCTGGTCTCCTCTTGGTCTCCTCTTGGTCTGTACTCTCTCCTGGTCTCCTCTTGGTCTGTTCTCTCTCCTGGTCTCCTCTTGGTCTGTACTCTCTCCTGGTCTCCTCTTGGTCTTACTCTCTCCTGGTCTCCTCTTGGTCTATACTCTCTCCTGGTCTCCTCTTGGTCTGTACTCTCTCCTGGTCTCATCTTTGTCTGTACTCTCTCCTGGTCTCCTCTTGGTCTGTACTCTCTCCTGGTCTCCTCTTGGTCTTACTCTCTCCTGGTCTCCTCTTGGTCTTACTCTCTCCTGGTCTCCTCTTGGTCTTACTCTCTCCTGGTCTCCTCTTGGTCTATACTCTCTCCTGGTCTCCTCTTGGTCTGTACTCTCTCCTGGTCTCCTCTTGGTCTGTACTCTCTCCTGGTCTCCTCTTGGTCTTACTCTCTCCTGGTCTCCTCTTGGTCTTACTCTCTCCTGGTCTCCTCTTGGTCTATACTCTCTCCTGGTCTCCTCTTGGTCTTACTCTCTCCTGGTCTCCTCTTGGTCTATACTCTCTCCTGGTCTCCTCTTGGTCTGTACTCTCTCCTTGTCTCCTCTTGGTCTGTATTCTTTCCTGGTCTCCTCTTGGTCTGTATTCTCCTCATTAGTTCAGCATCATCTGCCAACAGTCACACCTTTGACTGTTTTCTCTTCCCAAGTCTTACGTGCAAATGAAAAAAACTGGTAGCAGTATAGACCCTTGTGGAACCCCACTCGTCACGCTCGTCTTAAAGACGGTGTAATTCAGTTCCTTAGTCTTAATGAAGTCAGACGAGGTGCAGCAGTTGCAGGCAGCATCACAGGTGGGCAGGACCACTAGTGGAAGTAGGTCATGCTCTAGACTTGAACCAGAGGTTAGTAAAGAGGTTGTTGCAGGAGATATATTCTGTTGCAAGATTGCATAATGTTGCTGTGTCAGCAGTTGCAATTCATAGCTGACCTTAGTACACAAGTTTTCATCTTCCTTATTATACATTCATCAAGACTGAGGCACTAAGCACCTGCTTCAGCCCTGAGGGAAGCATTACCTCAGCATTACCTCAGCATTACATCAGCATTACACTGCCTTCCATGTTTAATCTCTGCATTGAATTGATAATAAGAATTAGTAGTTGGCGAAGCATAGTCAAGATAACACTAGGCAGGTGTTGTACATGTGTCTTATTCATCAATAAAGACACCCAGGTGTTACACATGTAACTTGCACATGAAGCTGTCAGTAATGTGTATTAGTAACGTATTATTACAGCTATGTCGACACCGTCACCAAGAATACAGTACTGATTGTATAACAAATCTGTTTATTCAGATTAAGAGAATCAACTCTGTATTCGTAATGAGGAGTGAGAGATTGAACTAATGAGAGAAACTGAAGAAATGAGAGAGAGTGAAGGAATGAGAGAGAAGAGAGAGGGAGCAAGAAGAGAGTTTATAAAGAGAGAGAGAGAGAGAGAGAGGGCCTACCTGAACCTCGAGTGTATATTAAGCAGACGAAAGGTATATAAAGGATCAGACAGCAGACACGAGCACTAGCTACGCCTCTGCTGACCCAGGCAGAAGCAACAGTAAAAAGTCTACGCCAAACACACGCACTCTTGGTGGAGTCAGCAAACACCAGAAGCAACAGCAGTCAGTCATGATCTCTGGTACAGTAACATCCCGGTACAGTAACATCCTGGTACAATAACATCCTGGTACAGCAACATCCTGGTACAGTAACATCCCGATACAGTAACATCCTGGTACAATAACATCCTGGTACAGCAACATCCTGGTACAGTAACATCCCGGTACAGTAACATCCTGGTACAATAACATCCTGGTACAGCAACATCCTGGTACAGTAACATCCCGATACAGTAACATCCTGGTACAATAACATCCTGGTACAGCAACATCCTGGTACAGTAACATCCCGGTACAGTAACATCCTGGTACAATAACATCCTGGTACAGCAACATCCTGGTACAGTAACATCCCGGTACAGTAACATCCTGGTACAATAACATCCTGGTACAGCAACATCCTGGTACAGTAACATCCCGGTACAGAACATCCTGGTACATAACATCCTGGTACAGCAACATCCTGGTACAGTAACATCCGGTACAGAAATACATGGTAGAACATCCTGGTACAGTAACATCCTGGTACAGTCAACATCCTGGTACAGTAACATCCTGGTACAGTAACATCCCGGTACAGTAACATCCTGGTACAGCAACATCCTGGTACAGTAACATCCCGGTACAGTAACATCCTGGTACAATAACATCCTGGTACAGTAACATCCTGGTACAATAACATCCTGTTGTCTGTTATGAAGTACACTATCATTCTCACACAAACACTAGTATACAATCATACAAACACTAGTATACAATCATACAAACACTAGTATACAATCATACAAACACTAGTATACAATCATACAAACACTAGTATACAATCATACAAACACTAGTATACAATCATACAAACACTAGTATACAATCATACAAACACTAGTATACAATCATACAAACACTAGTATACAATCATACAAACACTAGTATACAATCATACAAACACTAGTATACAATCATACAAACACTAGTATACAATCATACAAACACTAGTATACAATCATACAAACACTAGTATACAATCATACAAGCACTGGTATACAATCATACAAGCACTGGTATACAATCATACAAACACTAGTATACAATCATACAAACACTAGTATACAATCATACAAACACTAGTATACAATCATACAAACACTAGTATACAATCATACAAACACTAGTATACAATCATACAAGCACTGGTATACAATCATACAAGCAGTGGTATACAATCATATAAACACTAGTATACAATCATACAAGCACTGGTATACAATCATACAAACACTAGTATACAATCATACAAACACTAGTATACAATCATACAAACACTAGTATACAATCATACAAGCACTGGTATACAATCATACAAACACTAGTATACAATCATACAAGCACTAGTATACAATCATACAAGCACTGGTATACAATCATACAAACACTAGTATACAATCATACAAGCACTAGTATACAATCATACAAGCACTGGTATACAATCATACAAGCACTGGTATACAATCATACAAACATTAGTATACAATCATACAAACATTAGTATACAATCATACAAACACTGGTATACAATCATACAAACACTGGTATACAATCATACAAACATTAGTATACAATCATACAAACACTGGTATACAATCATACAAGCACTGGTATACAATCATACAAACATTAGTATACAATCATACAAACACTGGTATACAATCATACAAACACTGGTATACAATCATACAAACACTGGTATACAATCATACAAACACGTATTATCTCTCTCGAACACAGACAATTTGGTTTAGTCAAATAATTTACAATTATCAAATTCAGAATCGATGTTATGTTCTTGTTCTCCTTAAGTTATTTGTTATATCAACATCTTGTCAATTTTGATTACATTCTTGGTTTATGAATGACATTCCGTTGTTTGTGTTCTTGGTAAACATTGTTTGTGTGTTTCCATACACATGTATACAATGTTTTTCTCGTGTCTGAGTGTGTTTAGTACAAGGATCTTTTTGGTGAGTAGGGGAGGTTAGTGGGCAACACAATGTAATGAAACCTCGGGGCAAGAGAGGCAACACAAATGATGATACCTGTACTATGATAGTCAAGTTTGATTAATTTTACGTTCTTCTCCTTAACAGACGACACCAACGACCCCAAGAGAACGACCACCACCACCAGGGCAGTGCTGGTGACGTGTGTGGTAGTTGTGGGGGTTTCTATGATGGGCTGTGAAGCCTCGCCAGCCCCACAGGTGTACCCTCCACTGGTGATTTCCACACCACTGTTTAACATCAACCTTACTGGTTTACTCCCGCCCATCTATATACCTCCAAAAGGCACCCAGGTGTCTGCATCCTACACATTATGTCCTACACAAATCATCTGTCCTGTAAACCAAAACAGACAGACCACTACTACTGTGCGTCCGCCTAGGCCTATAAACCCTCCTAGTGTTATACATCCATCTAGTCCTATGCATCCACCTAGTCCTATGCATCCTTCAGACGACTCACACCCACAATAACATCACGGGCTGAGGACACTTCTGAAGTGATCTTGGTGCCATGAGCCACGATACAAACATGTCTAGAGTATAAGAATATTTTGTACCAATGCTGTATAAACACAATATATTTGTAAGTTTTTTTGTTAGTTTCTGTTATCTCTACGAGGCCCGGGTGAGTTGACACTGTGTTACCCCTAACTCACTCCATCTGCTCTTGTTGCCCCCCCCCTAGAAGACTCCTGACACATAATGACACCAACAACATGCTCACTGGAGGAGCCAGAAGACTCCTGACTCACATAATGACACCAACAACATGCTCACTGATGGAACCAGAAGACTCCTGACTCACATAATGACACCAACAATATGCTCACTGGAGGAACCAGAAGACTCCTGACTCACATAATGACACCAACAACATGCTCACTGGAGGAGCCAGAAGACTCCTGACTCACATAATGACACCAACAACATGCTCACTGGAGGAGCCAGAAGACTCCTGACTCACATAATGACACCAACAACATGCTCACTGGAGGACCCAGAAGACTCCTGACTCACATAATGACACCAACATGCTCACTGGAGGAGCCAGAAGACTCCTGACTCACATAATGACACCAACAACATGCTCACTGGAGGACCCAGAAGACTCCTGACTCACATATTGACACCAACAACATGCTCACTGGAGGAGCCAGAAGACTCCTGACTCACATAATGACACCAACAACATGCTCACTGGAGGAGCCAGGTATACATACTCAAAAAATCCGAGACAAAGGAATTAATGCACAATTGTTATGGATCCCGTCACACACTGAATTACTCCTTCATGATAAAGTTGATATGTTAGCCAAGAAGAGCACCCTGAAGGAGAATGTAGAATATAACTTTGGTATATCTGTGTCTACCATTACCAATAATATTAGCAGAGAAATGGAATTACATACAAAGTGGGAGAAGCTGTAACATACATGGAGGGGCCACTACAAGGAACTTCAGAAAGTAATGAGCAATATCATACATGGAGGGGCCACTATAAGGAGTCTCAGAAAGTAATGGGCAATATCATACATGGAGGGGCCACTACAAGGAGTCTCAGAAAGTAATGAGCAATATCATACATGGAGGGGCCACTACAAGGAGTCTCAGAAAGTAATGAGCAATATCATACATGGAGGGGCCACTACAAGGAGTCTCAGAAAGTAATGAGCAATATCATACATGGAGGGGCCACTACAAGGAGTCTCGGAAAGTAATGGGCTGCCATGACCCACGGAGTAGTACCTCAGGGCACGTTAAAATATTCTATAATTGCGCTACTATTAACAAATAAAATTTATCTATCAATCACATTTATTCCAAAATGATATTAGACATAAGATAAATAACATAGAAGCATAATAAAGACGACTAAATTAATAAAAAATAACATAATACTGAGCTGTCGAGACCGTGGGTATATGGCGGTGTAACCATAAAGTGTATTATATTACGCTCTCTCTGGTCTCTGCTCTCTCTCTGGTCTATGGTCTCTCTGGTCTCTGCTCTCTCTCTGGTCTATGGTCTCTCTGGTCTCTGCTCTCTCTCTGGTCTATAGTCTCTCTGATCTCTCTGGTCTCTGGTGTCCCTGGTCTCTGGTATCTGGTTCTCTGGGTCACTACCACTAAAGAAAACTGTGTATCACAGGGGTAACTATGTAAGATCAAACATATTGAATATGAGGTACAAAGTAAACTAGCCACTACCATCCACAGGATGGATATAGTACAATAAATAGCCACTACCATCCACAAGATGGAATAGGACATAAACTAGCCACTACATCACGGATGATATGAGATATACAACAAACTAGTCACTACCATCCACAGGATGGATATGAGGTACACAATAAACTAGCCACTACCATCCACAGGATGGATATGAGATATACAACAAACTAGTCACTACCATCCACAGGATGGATATGAGGTACACAATAAACTAGCCACTACCATCCACAGGATGGTAGTGGATAGTTTATTGTATAAACTTCCCCCATGAGTGACATACATGCGTGTTGAAGGTTTGAACCCGATCGGACTGGGCATTAAGAAAATAAGCGCTTGAGTCCCTGAATCCCAGTTTTTTTCAAAATTTATTCAATGAAATTACTTAACAAACAGCTGAACAAATAGAGTTTTTTTCTAAATAAGAAATTGGTGTATAGGGGCCCAGAATAAATCACTGTATGGGGCCCAGAATAAATCACTTCATGGGGCCCAGAATAAATCACTTTATGGTGCTCAGAATAAATCACTGTATGATTCCCAGAATAAATCACTGGATGAGACCCAAAATAAATCAATGTATGAGACCCAGAATAAATCAATGTATGACGCCCAGAATAAATCATTGTATGAGGCCCAGAATAAATCACTGTATGAGGCCCAGAATAAATCACTGTATGAGGCCCAGAATAAATCACTGTATGAGGCCCAGAATAAATCACTGTATGAGGCCCAGAATAAATCAATGTATGAGGCCCAGAATAAATCAATGTATGAGGCCCAGAATAAATCAATGTATGAGGCCCAGAATAAATCAATGTATGAGATCCAGAATAAATCAATGCATGAGCTCCAGAATAAATCAATATATGGCCCAGAATAAATCACTGTATGGGGTCCGGAATAAATCAATGTATGAGGCCCAGAATAAATCAATATATGGCCTAGAATAAATCACTGTATGGGGCCCAGAATAAATCAGTGTATGAGGCCCAGAATAAATCAATGTATGGTAAAGAATAAATCACTGTATGGGGCCCAGAATAAATCAATGTATGAGACCGGGAATAAATCAATGCAAGAGCCCAGAATAAATCAATGTATGATCCCAGAATAAATCAATGTATAAGCCCAGAATAAATCGATGTATGAGCCCAGAATAAATCAATGTATGAGCATAGAATAAATCAATGTATAAGCCCAGAATAAATCGATGTATGAGCCCAGAATAAATCAATGTATGAGCATAGAATAAATCAATGTATGAGCCCAGAATAAATCAGTGTATGACCCCAGAATAAATCAACGTATGGGCCCAGAATAAATCAATGTTTATATAAATCAGTATTATTATTATTATTATTATTATTATTATTATTATTATTAATTATTATTATTATTATTAATATTATTATTATTATTATTATTAAAGATCCAGTGAAGAACAGTGGAGACTCGAGCCTCCGTCTGGTGAGAGAGGGAGAGAGAGAGGCTGTGTGCAGATAGATGTGTGTGTGTACATAGTTGTGAAGGTTAACTGTGCTTTGCACCAGGGGTGTCACCGGGCACATGTGTTCAGCACATGTTGCCCAGGAGCAAGTGCTCCTGGGGCATCATGTTATCAGCACATGTTGCCACCAGCACATGTTGCCCACCAGCACATGTTGACCACCAGCACATGTTGACCACCAGCACATGTTGACCACCAGTACATGTTGACCACCAGCACATGTTGACCACCAGCACATGTTGCCCACCAGCACATGTTGCCCACCAGCACATGTTGACCACCAGCACATGTTGACCACCAGCACATGTTGCCCACCAGTACATGTTGACCACCAGCACATGTTGACCACCAGCACATGTTGCCCACCAGCACATGTTGCCCACCAGCACATGTTGCCCACCAGCACATGTTGACCACCAGCACATGTTGACCACCAGCACATGTTGCCCACCAGCACATGTTGCCCACCAGCACATGTTGACCACCAGCACATGTTGCCCACCAGCACATGTTGACCACCAGCACATGTTGCCCACCAGCACATGTTGACCACCAGCACATGTTGCCCACCAGCACATGTTGCCCACCAGCACATGTTGCCCACCAGCACATGTTGACCACCAGCACATGTTGCCCACCAGCACATGTTGACCACCAGCACATGTTGCCCACCAGCACATGATGACCACCAGCACATGTTGCCCACCAGCACATGTTGCCCACCAGCACATGATGACTACTGTAAGTACGTTTATTCAGGTATACACAAATACAGTTACATAGATTATCATGCTAACTCTTGAACTTAGTACCTAATGACCTTACTTCCTGTTGAGCTTAGTACCTAATGACATTACTACCTGTTGAGCTTAGTACCTAATGACCTTACTACCTGTTGAGCTTAGTACCTAATGACCTTACTATCTGTTGAACTTAGCACCTAATGACCTTACTACCTGTTGAACTTAGTACCTAATGACCTTACTACCTGTTGAACTTAGTACCTAATGACCTTACTACCTGTTGAATTATGGACAGTACCACAACAAGTAACAGGTGTGTGTCCACCCTGCCACAAGACAGGTGTGTCCACCCTGCCACAAGACAGGTGTGTCCACCCTGCCACAAGACAGTGTGTCCACCCTGCCACAAGACAGGTGTGTCCACCCTGCCACAAGACAGGTGTGTCCACCCTGCCACAAGACAGGTGTGTCCACCTGCCACAAGACAGGTGTGTCCACCCTGCCACAAGACAGGTGTGTCCACCCTGCCACAAGACAGGTGTGTCCACCCTGCCACAAGACAGGTGTGTCCACCCTGCCACAGACAGGTGTGTCCACCCTGCCACAAGACAGGTGTGTCCACCCTGCCACAAGACAGGTGTGTCCACCCTGCCACAAGACAGGTGTGTCCACCCTGCCACAAGACAGGTGTGTCCACCCTGCCACAAGACAGGTGTGTCCACCCTGCCACAAGACAGGTGTGTCCAAACTGCCACAAGACAGGTGTGTGTCCACCCTGCCACAAGACAGGTGTGTGTTCACTTTACCTCCCTGCATCAAGACAAGTGTGTCCACCCTGCTACAAGACAGGTGTGTCCACCCTGCCACAAGACAGGTGTGTCCACCCTGCCACAAGACAGGTGTGTCCACCCTGCCACAAGACAGGTGTGTCCACCCTGCCACAAGACAGGTGTGTCCACCCTGCCACAAGACAGGTGTGTCCACCTTGCCACAAGACAGTGTGTGTCACCCTGCCACAAGACAGGTGTGTCCACCCTGCCACAAGACAGGTGTGTCCACCCTGCCACAAGACAGGTGTGTCCACCCTGCCACAAGACAGGTGTGTCACCCTGCCACAAGACAGGTGTGTCCACCCTGCCACAAGACAGGTGTGTCCACCTGCCACAAGACAGGTGGTCCACCCTGCCACAAGACAGGTGTGTCCACCCTGCCACAAGACAGGTGGTCCACCCTGCCACAAGACAGTGTGTCCACCTTGCCACAAGACAGGTGGTCACCTGCTCACAAGACAGGTGTGTCCACCTCAGAGATGGTTATGACACAAGCCTGCTGACACTTCACATGCAACAGGTGTGTATATGGTATAACAGTTCCTGCCATCCTCTCTCAAGACGGGTTCTATTGGGTTCAACACCTTCCTGCCTGCCTTCCAAGACGGTTCTATTGGGTTCAACACCTTCCTGCCTGCCTTCCAAGACGGTTCTATTGGGTTCAACACCTTCCTGCCTGCCTTCCAAGACGGTTCTATTGGGTTCAACACCTTCCTGCCTGCCTTCCAAGACGGTTCTATTGGGTTCATCACCTTCCTGCCTGCCTTCCAAGACGGTTCTATTGGGTTCAACACCTTCCTGCCTGCCTTCCAAGACGGTTCTATTTGGTGCATCACCTTTATCCTTCCTTGCAAGATGGTTCATGATGGTTCAAGATTGTTCATGACAGTTCAGGATGGTTCAAGATTGTTCATGACAGATCAGGATGGTTCAAGATTGTTCATGACAGTTCAGGATGGTTCAAGATTGTTCATGACAGTTCAGGATGGTTCAAGATTGTTCATTACAGTTCAGGATGGTTCAAGATTGTTCATGGCAGTTCAGGATGATTCAAGATTGTTCATGACAGTTCAGGATGGTTCAAGATTGTTCATGACAGTTCAGGATGGTTCAAGATTGTTCATGACAGTTCAGGATGGTTCAAGATTGTTCATGACAGTTCAGGATGGTTCAAGATTGTCCATGACAGATCAGGATGGTTCAAGATTGTTCATGACAGTTCAGGATGGTTCAAGATTGTTCATGACAGTTCAGGATGGTTCAAGATTTTTCATGACAGTTCAGGATGGTTCAAGATTGTCCATGACAAATCAGGATGGTTCAAGATTGTTCATGACAGTTCAGGATGGTTCAAGATTGTTCATGACAGTTCAGGATGGTTCAAGATTGTTCATGACAGTTCAGGATGGTTCAAGATTGTCCATGACAGATCAGGATGGTTCAAGATTGTTCATGACAGTTCAGGATGGTTTATGATGATTCAGAATGACTCAGGATTGTCCAGGATGATCCATGCTGGTTCAGGACGGTCTATGATGATCCAATATGATCCAGGATTGTCCAGAGTGATCCAGGATGATCCAGGTTGGTTCAGGATGGTGCAGGATAATCCAGGATAATCCAGAACGGTTAAGGATGATCCATGCTGGTTCAGTAAGGTCAATGATGATCCAGGATGATCCATACTGGTTCAGGATGGTCCAGGACGATCCAGGATGATCCAGGATGGTCTAGGACGATCCAGGATGATCCAGGATGGTCCAGGTTGGTTCAGGATGGTCCATGATGATCTAGGATGATCCATGCTGGTTTAGGATGGTCCAGGATGATCCAGGATGATCCAGGTTGGTCCAGGATGACCCAGGATGATCCAGGATTGACCAGGATAGTCCAGATTGATTCATAATAGCTCATAATGATTCATGATAGTCCTCGATGGTTCATAATGAAGGGAAAAATGATCCTAACGTAGCAGATACTGCTGACACACTACCACTCCTGAACAAGGGGGGTCACCAAAACTCCCAGACAGTCTAGTTACACAGCTAGGAGCGTTGCTAGCACAAGACACTTCCTAGCAGCTATAACCTAGTGAAGGTGCATTTGTAAGTACTTCCATATATACCTCAGAGAGAGGGGGATATACGCGACTAGTGTGTGTAAACATTGTGTCTTACCTGGGAGACCTGTTGTTGATATTGACGTGTAGTAGTTGTAGTAGTGGTGGTGGTGGTGGTCGTAGTAGTAGTTGTAATAGAAGTAGTGGTAGTAGTAGAGGTAATGGTGGTCGTAGTAGTAGGTTTAGTAGTAGTGGTGGTAGGAAGGTGATTAGGGGAGTTTGGTGTAACTAACATTAGTGTGTGTGTGTGTGTGTGTGTGTGTGTGTGTGTGTGTGTGTGTGTGTGTATGTGTCTGTGTGTGTGTGTGTTAGTTACCATTTTTGTCCTAGGCACATGTCAATTAGACACTAGGCCTGTTGTATATATGTGTGTGTGTGTATGTGTATGTAAGGAAACACTTCGAAATGTTTCTGCCCCACCGGGAATTGAACCCGGCCCCTCCGTGTGTGAAGCAAGAGCTTTACCCATTAGGCCACCGGGGGCTGTGTGTGTGTGTGTGTGTGTATGTGTGTGTGTATGTGTATGTGTGTGAGTGTACTCACCTAGTTGTGATTGCAGGGGTCGATTCACAGATCCTGGCCCCGCCTCTTCACTGATCGCTACTAGGTGTGTACTCACCTAATTGTACTCACCTAATTGTGGTTGCAGGGGTCGATACTCAGCTCCTGGCCCCGCCTCTTCGCTGTCTGCTACTGGGTCTCTGCTCTCCCTGCTCCATGAGCTTTATCATACCTTGTCTTAAAACTATGTATGGTTCCTGCCTCCACTATATCTTTCTCTAGTCCATTCCACTTCCTGACTACTCTGTGGCTGAAGAAATGCTTCCTGACATCCCTTTGACTCATCTGAGTCTTCAGCTTCCAGTTGTGTCCCCTTGTTTCTGTGTTCCCTCTCTGAAACAACCTGTCACTATCTACCTTGTCAATTCCCCGCAGTATTTTGTATGTCGTTATCATGTCTCCTCTGACCCTTCTTTCCTCCAGTGTTGTTAGTCCTATTTCCCTCAACCTTTCTTCATAAGACAGACCCCTGAGTTGTGGAACTAACCTTGTCGCAAACCTTTGCACTTTCTCTAGTTTCTTTACGTGCTTGACCAGGTGTGGGTTCCAGACTGGTGCTGCATATTCTAGTATGGGCCTGACGTACACGGTGTACAGTGTCTTGAACGATTCCTTGTTAAGGTAACGGAACGCTAATCTTAGGTTTGCCAGTCACCCATATGCTGCCGCAGTTATCTGGTTGATGTGTGCTTCCGGAGACGTGCTTGGCGTTATACTCACCCCAAGGTCTTTCTCCTTTGCCGAGGTTTGTAGCCTTTGTCCACCTAGCCTGTACTCTGTCAGCGGTCTTCTTTGTGTGTGTGTGTGTGTGTGTGTGTGTGTGTGTGTGTGTGTGTGTACGTGTATGTGTATATGTTTATGTGTATGTGTGTGCAGTATGCATGTCTTCCCTCGGTGTTCACACCTGTTCCACGCACACACCACAAGTGTTCTGGTACAACACCACATCCTGCATGTTGCATGTTGCAGACACCTCCACATCCTTCAACCTAACCTCTAACTCAGTTATTGCAAAAAAATCAATGTTTTGCCACATATTAGGAATGCAGCGTCGGCCATCACAGACGTCTAGCACAGAATACTAGAGTCTTGATCCCCCTCCAGCCTCCAGCCTGTGTCTGTCTATCTTCGTAACACTTCGTCTCTCTTTATTCTGGATTAATTATTCTTTACCTTATAGAGTTCTTGTATTATTTGTGGCACTATGACGTAGAAGTGATATTAATAGTGACAAGAAGCTACACCTACAAGACACCTGTAAAGCTTTATGTTACAAAACACTTTGATTTAGACACATGTACAACAGTTAGGTATATTTATTCCGAAGGTCTTCGCCTACACGGCAGGCTTCTTCAGTTGAATACAGAAGAGGCAGCAGAAGCTGTAGTGATGCAAAGACTATGTAATCAGTCCATTACTCTTGAAGACGTAGTTGTGAGGTGGTCAGTCCCTCACCCTGGGGAAGAGTTCAGCTCCACACTCTGGAACACTGAGATCCGGGGGTCGATCCCTGGTACGGGTGTCCCTGTTCACCCATCAGTAAAATAAGTACCTGAGTGTTAGTCAACTGGTGTGGGTCGCATCCTGGGGACAAAAATGACCTAATTTGCGGGAAATGCTGTACATAACAAGGGTCTTTCTATATAGTAGTATGTCACTGATGTCAGCTATGGTCTGTATACCTTGTACATGTACTTGTAAGAAGATCATTATTATTATTATAGCACACCTCTAACAAATCATCTTCCCCATCATATAATAGAGTATCCACCGCTAGAGAGAATTCAGTACAGGAAGTTAGTTACAAGTGTAAGGTGTTAGCACTGAGTACTTTCCCCTGTCCACGGAGTACTTCCCTCTGTCCACGGAGTACTTCCCTCTGTCCACGGAGTACTTCCCTCTGTCAAGATCCCAAGATGTTGTGTATCCTCGAGTGTCTCTCCAAGTGATACATACACAGTATAATAACCTTTGTGACCTCTCAAGATACCTTTTTCTTATAAATAAGATACCAGATATATTAAGCAAGTTTCTTAAATTTGCTTGTAACAGATAAGTGAACTGTAGATATAAATCCAGATGTACTCTTGTTAACCCTTTTGGGGCCTAGTTCCTAGGCCTATTGTGTATCCATATGCTCTTGTGATACCCTCCATAGGATGGATATGAGGTACACAATAAACTAGCTACTACCATCCAGAGGATAGATATGAGGTACACAATAAACTAGCCACTACCATCCACAGGATGGATATGAGGTACACAATAAACTAGCCACTACCATCCACAGGATGGATATGAGGTACACAACAAACTAGCCACTACCATCCACAGGATGGATATGAGGTACACAATAAACTAGCCACTACCATCCACAGGATGGATATGAGGTACACAACAAACTAGCCACTAAAATCCACAGGATGGATATGAGGTACACGATAAACTAGCCACTACCATCCACAGGATGGATATGAGGTACACAATAAACTAGCCACTACCATCCACAGGATGGATATGAGGTGCACAATAAACTAGCCACTACCATCCACAGGATGGATATGAGGTACACAATAAACTAGCCACTACCATCCACAGGTCTGTACTGGACTTAGGAAGTCAGGGCTCGTCTGTCCTCCCATCGTCGTTCTTTCCATTGCTAGTGGTTGACAGCTCTCCATCCATCCATTTCCTCTCCATCACTCTCCATCACTCTTCCTCACTCTCCATCACTCTCCATCCTCCTTGTCCTGAGGATTCACAACAGAAGGATTGCCATGAATCCTTCAGTTGTCCTCAGTCACTGGTCTCTCCTCGTAAACCTGCTGTTGTATGGTCTAGACAACATTCGTGGGCCTACTTTCATGGGCCAGCAGGCCTACTGTAGTACTCTCCTACTGCCCATGTTGCACTTGCACACACCACAACAATCCCACACAACACAACTCACACCACAACAATCCTACACAACACAACACACACCATAACAATCCCACACAACACACATCACAAAAATCCACAAAACACACCACAACAATCCCACACAACACACATCACAAAACTCCCACACAACACACACCACACCAATCCCACACGACACAACACACACCACAACAATCCTACACAACACAACATACTCACAACAATCCCACACGTCACAACACACAACACAACAATCCCACACAACACAACATACTCAAAACAATCCCACACGTCACAACACACAACACAACAATCCCACAAAACACACTACACCAATCCCACACAACACACACCACAACAATCCCACACAACACACAACACAACACACACCACAACAATCCCACACAACACACAACAATCCTACACAACACACACCACAACAATCCCACACAACACACAACACATCACACACCACACCAATTCCACACAACACACACCACAACAATCCCACACAACACAACACACACCTCGTGTTCACCCTGAGCAGTTCAGACATTGAGGACATCACATATGAGAGGCCCCTGGGAGCCAGTGAACACGTGGTTCTGAGCTTTGAGTTCATAGTAGAGTAACAAGTGGAGAGAGTAACAGCAGTTGAATGGGAAAAGCCGAACTATAAAAGGGGTGACTACACAGGTATGAGGAACTTCCTGCAGGAGGTTCAGTGGGACAGAGAATTGGTAGGAAAGTCAGTAAAAGAAATGATGGAATACGTGATAACAAAATACAAGGAGGCAGAGGAAAGGTTTGTTCCCAAGGGCAACAGAAATAATGGGAAGACCAGAACGAGCCCTTAGTTTACCCGAAGGTGCAGGAAGGCAAAAACTAAGTGCGCTAGAGAATGGAAGAAGTACAGAAGGCAAAGGACCCAGGAAAATAAGGAGATTAGTAGATGAGCCACAAACGAGTATGTACAGATAAGGAGGGAGGCCCAGCGACAGTACGAAAACGACATAGCATCGAAAGTAAAGTCTGACCCGAAACTGTTGTATAGTCACATTAGAAAGAAGACAACAGTCAAAGACCGGTGATCAGGCTGAGGAAAAAAGGTGTGGAACTCACAAGAAACGATCAAGAGGTATGTGAGGAGCTCAACACGAGATTTGAGGAGGTATTTACAGTGGAGACAGAAAGGACTCCTGGAAGACAGAACAGAGGGGGACACCAACAAGGAATGTACCAACAAGTGTTGGATGACATACACACAACTGAGGAGGAGGTGAAGAAGCTGCTAAGTGACCTTGATACCTTAAAGGCGATGGGACCAGACAACATCTCCCCGTGGGTCCTTAGAGAGGGAGCAGAGATGCTGTGTGTGCCACTAACCACAATCTTCAACACATCCCTTGAAACTGGGCAACTACCTGAGGTATGGAAGACGACAAATGTAGTTCCCATTTTTAAGAAAAGAGACAGAAACGAGGCACTAAACTATAGACCAGTGTCACTGACGTGTATAGTATGCAAAGTCATGGAGAAGATTATCAGGAGGAGAGTGGTGGAGCACCTGGAACGGAACAAGATTATAAACGACAACCAGCACGGATTCAGGGAAGACAAATCCTGCGTCACAAACCTTCTGGAGTTCTATGACAAAGTAACAGAGGTAAGACACGAGAGCGGGTGGGTTGATTGCATTTTCTTGGACTGCAAGAATGCCTTCGACACAGTTCCTCACAAGAGATTAGTGCAGAAGCTGGAGGATCAGGCGTGTATAACAGGAAGGGCACTGCAATAGATCAGAGAATACCTGACAGGGAGGCAACAACGGGTCATGATACGTGATGAGGTATCACAGTGGGCGCCTGTGACGAGCGGGGTCCCACAGGGGTCAGTCCTAGGACCAGTGCTATTCTTGGTATATGTGAATGGCATAATGGAAGGGATAGACTCAGAAGTGTCCATGTTCGCAGATGATGTGAAGTTAATGAGGAGAATTAAATCAAATGAGGATCAGGCAGGACTACAAAGAGACCTGGACAGGCTGGACACCTGGTCCAGAAACTGGCTTCTCGAATTTAACCCCGCCAAATACAAAGTCATGAAGATCGGAGAAGAGCAAAGAAGACCACAGACAGAGTATAGTCTAGGTGGCCAAAGACTGCAAACCTCACTCAAGGAGAAAGATCTTGGGGTGAGTATAACACCGAGCACATCTCCGGAAGCACACATCAACCAGATAACTGCTGCAGCATATGGGCGCCTGGCAAACCTGAGAATAGCGTTCCGATACCTTAGTAAGGAATCGTTCAAGACACTGTACACCGTGTACGTCAGGTCCATACTAGAATATGCAGCACCAGTTTGGAACCCACACCTGGTCAAGCACGTCAAGAAATTAGAGAAAGTGCAAAGGTTTGCGACAAGGTTAGTTCCAGAGCTAAGGGGAATGTCCTACGAAGAAAGGTTAAAAGAAATCGGCCTGACGACACTGGAGGATAGGAATGTTAGAGGAAACATGATAACGACATACAAAATACTGCGTGGAATAGACAAGGTGGATAGAGACAGGATGTTCCAGAGAGGAGACACAGAAACAAGAGATTACAATTGGAAGTTGAAGACTCAGATGAGTCAAAGAAATGTTAGGAAGTATTTCTTCAGCCATAGAGTAGTCGGGAAGTAGAATAGTCTGGCAAGCGATGTAGTGGAGGCAGGAACCATACATAGCTTTAAGACGAGGTATGATAAAGCTCATGGAGCAGGGAGAGAGAGGACCCAGTAGCGATCAGTGAAGAGGCGGGGCCAGAAGCTGAGTTTCGACCCCTGCAACCACAAT
The DNA here is from genome assembly GCA_009830355.1 of Cherax destructor. NCBI lineage: Eukaryota > Metazoa > Arthropoda > Malacostraca > Decapoda > Parastacidae > Cherax > Cherax destructor. The sequence continues at coordinate 346,824 of WNWK01000742.1, read as the reverse complement.
TAGGTGAGTACACAACAATCACACACGACACAACACACACCACAACAATCCCACACGACAACAATCCCACACAACACAACACAAATCCCACCATTCATATTCTAGATGGTATTCTTCGTCAATTTGTGCATATCATTGCATCACCATTACAGAGTTTAAACCTCATCATCTAACTCTGGCTTCTGCTTAGATAACAACACAAACACCGTCCAAAATCAACCCACAACAAGTAGACAGTCACACCACACATTCGGGTCCACAGAGTCAATAATGTGAGGTCAGAATGCTTCTAGTGAAAGGGGTGATGGAGATCAGGTGAGGTTCGGGGTTGTGGAAAGGAGTCGAGATGAGGTCCTCGCTTAATTTGCTTTGTATAGTGAGTAGGTGGAGGGTATATAAAGAGAAGGGAACCTTTCTTCTGCAGAGTGTGTGTGTTTGTGTCTGCTGTCTGGCTAGCAGGGGTTCCGCTGGACCGTCACCTGGGCCTCCCTTACAAGCTCGCCCTCCAACAAGATTCACCTGTGCTTGTCTTACAAGGAGGAATCGTCTTCTTCACAACTCTGCTGTCTTCCAGGGGTCTGCGGCCTCTCAAGCATCAAGCACTGCTGTTAAAGCAGACGAAACAAGAAGTAACGAGGGTACGCACCCACCCCAACACACTCACTCCCAAGACAGGTACAAACGCACTTTACCACTCGTAAAGTTAGATAAAGATTCACTCTAACTCACTAACTTTAGCATATATAAACACACTGGGCGTAACTTAATACCACTGGGGATACCAATGCATATATCTCAGTACCACTGGGGATACCAATGTATATACTTCAGTACCACTGGAGATAAGACGGGATACCTCTGGGGATATGACAGGGGATGTCACTGGGAATACCACAGGGGATACCATTGGGATACCACCGGGGATACCATTGGAAATACCACTGGAGATACCACAGGGGATACCACTGGGAATATCACAAGGATACCACTGGGGACACCAAAGGGGATACCACTGGGGATTCTACCGGAGATACCATTGAGGATACCACCGGAGATACCATTGAGGATACCACCGGAGATACCACCGGAAATACCATTGAGGATACCACCGGAGATACCATTGAGGATACCACCGGAGATACCACCGGGGACACCACTGGGGATACCACCGAGGATACCACAGGGAATACCATATAAAATACCGCTGGGAAAGCCACTGGGGATACCACTGGGGAAGCCACTGGGGATTCCATCGGGGATACCTCTGCGGATACTACAGGGGATACCACAGGAGATACCACTGTGATATCACCGTGGATACCACTGGGATATCACCGAGGATACCTCCGGGGATACAGAACACACACAAAGAGCAATAATATCTAAAATCAATATTCGCCCCCACAAAGGGGAGAAGCGCTAACTCCGCAGGGGTATCATTTGTGGCAAGGGAGGATAGCTCCAGTACCTCGGTTCAAGAGCCCTTCACCAGCATCAACAGTTTCTTTTGTGTGTGTGTAAATTTTTCGACAGATTTGTAAAGTTAGTTTTAAGTTTTATATATATATATATATATATATATATATATATATATATATATATATATATATATATATATATATATATATATATATATATATATATATATATATATATATATATATATATATATATATATATATATATATATATATATATATATATATATTATCTGATAAACATTATCTCTATTTTTCAAAGTCTTGAAGACATCACGTCACCACCATCATCACCATCACCACCACCACCAGGTCACAGCCACCAGGTCACCGCCACCACCACCAGATCACCACCACCACCAGGTCACCACCACCACCACCAGGTCACCACCACCACCAGGTCACCACCACCAGGTCACCATCACCAGGTCACCACCACCAGGTCACCACCACCAGGTCACCACCACCAGGTCACCACCACCAGGTCACCGCCACCAGGTCACCACCACCAGGTCACCACCACCAGGTCACCGCCACCAGGTCACCACCACTAGGTCACCACCACCAGGTCACCACCATGAAGACTGCCAGACTCGTCCCCCTCCTACGGTCCATCATAATGTTGACATGTCTGGTGTCATGCCAAGCTGCTCCAATCAAAATCACTCCTTTTATCATCAACGCTCCACTTATAAATCCTCTACCCTGGCCTAATCTCCTGCCAAGCTGGCCCTCTGTTAAACCCGTGCCAGTTGGCACTCCAGTCTTCGCTTCCTACACTCTCTGTAAAACACAGATTCTTTGTCCAATAGTCGGTGCCAATAATGGCAGATAAACTCTCCTATTTAATTTACTGGCTCCTTTTACCGTTGTTTCCGTTACCGTTGAGTTTCTGTTGCCGTGATGTGTATATGTACTGTTACCTGATAAGCTGTAGGGAGGTATTTTTAATAAAAGAATTTCGCGATGCTGGTTTTTTCATGCCTTGACCCCATACACACAGAGTGTGATGTAGTGGAGGCAGGATACATACATAGCTTTAAATAGAGGTACGACAAAGCTCATGGAGTAGGGAGAGAGTGGACCTAGTAACGACCAACGAAGAGGCAGGACCAGGAGCTATGCATCTATCCCTGCAACCACAAATAGGTGGCTACAAACATTGGTTTTCAGGGCTACAAACAATAGTTTTCAGGGCTACAAACAATATTTTTCAGGTGCAAACAATGGCTCTCGGGGTTACAAACAAGGGCTTCTCAGTACTACAAACAATGATAGTCAGAGCTACAAACAATTAAGACCTTCACAGGTGAAGCGCTAATCCCGTATGTGTCGCTCAGCTTATGGAAGAGGTTTTAATATGAAATATAACAGATATACACACATATATATATATATATATATATATATATATATATATATATTTTTTTTTTAGGCCAAAATCTCAAGGTATACACACCTAGAGATGTATATCTGTGAGTATATACACCGAGAGACATCCAGACTATTTATATTAATCCCTGTTCAAGGTATTGAAGTGTTTGTCTCTGCTGGTGTACCAGTGACCTGCAGTCTTAATGACCTGCAGTCCTAATGACCTGCAGTCTTAATGACCTGCAGTCTTAATGACCTGTAGTCTTAATGATCTGCAGTCTTAATGACCTGCAGTCTTAATGACCTGTAGTCTTAATGACCTGCAGTCTTAATGGCCTGCAGTCTTAATGACCTGCAGTCTTAATAACCTACAGTCTTAATAACATATAGACTTAATAACCTGCAGCCTTAATTACCCTGGTGTAGTAGAGTCAATAGGGTGTTACTGTCCTGTACCTGCGTCTTCTTGCTGGCTTCAGGGTGCATTGTGGCACATATAATACGCACAGTTATTTGTCAATTTCTTTCCACTCTGGTCGAGGTTTCTTTTCCGGGCATCGGAAGGCAGGGCTGGACACGGCGTACGCTGTCAGTGTCCCTATAAACCCACAACAACAATAATACGGTGCTAGCTGAAGCAGCTCTATAAACCCACAACAACAATAATACGGTGCTAGCTGAAGCAGCTCTATAAACCCACAACAACAACAATACGGTGCTAGCTGAAGCAGCTCTATAAACCCACAACAACAACAATACGGTGCTAGCTGAAGCAGCTCTATAAACACACAACAACAACAATACAGTGCTAGATGAAGCAGCTCTATAAACCCACAACAACAACAATACGGTGCTAGCTGAAGCAGCTCTATAAACCCACAACAACAACATTACGGTGGTAGCTGAAGCAGTTCTATAAACCCACAACAACAACAATACGGTGCTAGATGAAGCAGCTCTATAAACCCACAACAACAACAATACGGTGCTAGCTGAAGCAGCTCTATAAACCCACAACAACAACAATACGGTGCTAGCTGAAGCAGCTCTATAAACCCACAACAACAACAATACAGTGCTAGATGAAGCAGCTCTATAAACCCACAACAACAATAATACGGTGCTAGCTGAAGCAGCTCTATAAACCCACAACAACAACAATACGGTGCTAGCTGAAGCAGCTCTATAAACCCACAACAATACGGTGCTAGCTGAAGCAGCTCTATAAACCCACAACAACAACAATACGGTGCTAGCTGAAGCAGCTCTATAAACCCACAACAACAACAATACGGTGCTAGCTGAAGCAGCTCTATAAACCCACAACAATACGGTGCTAGCTGAAGCAGCTCTATAAACCCACAACAACAATAATACGGTGCTAGCTGAAGCAGCTCAATAAACCCACAACAATACGGTGCTAGATGAAGCAGCTCTATAAACCCTCAACAATACGGTGCTAGATGAAGCAGCTCTATAAACCCACAACAATACGGTGCTAGATGAAGCAGCTCTATAAACCCACAACAACAACAATACGGTGCTAGCTGAAGCAGCTCTATAAACCCACAACAATACGGTGCTAGATGAAGCAGTTCTATAAACCCACAACAACAACAATACGGTGCTGAAGCAGCTCAATAAACCCACAACAACAACAATACGGTGCTAGCTGAAGCAGCTCTATAAACCCCCAACAACAACAATACGGTGCTAGCTGAAGCAGCTCTATAAACCCACAACAATACGGTGCTAGCTGAAGCAGCTCTATAAACCCACAACAATACGGTGCTAGCTGAAGCAGCTCTATAAACCCACAACAACAACAATACGGTGCTAGCTGAAGCAGCTCTATAAACCCCCAACAACAACAATACGGTGCTAGCTGAAGCAGCTCTATAAACCCACAACAACAACAATACGGTGCTAGCTGAAGCAGCTCTATAAACCCACAACAACAACAATACGGTGCTAGCTGAAGCAGCTCTATAAACCCACAACAATACGGTGCTAGATGAAGCAGTTCTATAAACCCACAACAACAACAATACGGTGCTGAAGCAGCTCAATAAACCCACAACAACAACAATACGGTGCTAGCTGAAGCAGCTCTATAAACCCCCAACAACAACAATACGGTGCTAGCTGAAGCAGCTCTATAAACCCACAACAATACGGTGCTAGCTGAAGCAGCTCTATAAACCCACAACAACCACAATACGGTGCTAGCTGAAGCAGCTCTATAAACCCACAACAACAACAATACGGTGCTAACTGAAGCAGCTCTATAAACCCACAACAACAACAACAATACGGTGCTAGATGAAGCAGCTCTATAAACCCACAACAACAACAATACGGTGCTAGCTGAAGCAGCTCTATAAACCCACAACAACAACAACAACAACAATACGGTGCTAGCTGAAGCAGCTCTATAAACCCACAACAACAACAACAATACGGTGCTAGCTGAAGCAGCTCTATAAACCCACAACAACAACAACAATACGGTGCTAGCTGAAGCAGCTCTATAAACCCACAACAACAACAACAATACGGTGCTAGATTTTTCGGTTCTCTCGACCTGTATATATTTACAGTGGGAGATACCTATGTAATTAATGTCTTCAATAACTGTAATTAAGTACCTGAGGACGGTTAACAGAACAGGCTGCTTGTACGGACCTCTAACACAGTGTGGATATTCTCTAAGTTCATTCATATGTATAATATAGTGAATTTTCTCTAGATTTCTTTTCATATAGTTTCACTATAGCCGAGGTCGGTGTTGAGACACCATTTGAGATATGCATAACAAGTAAGTCTTTAATATAAGATCCATATCTTTCTAACTCTCGTCTCGATCCATACCTTGGCTAGGGCTTCCCCTTAGATCTTCTGATGTTACTGCACTTTAGACATGGTAAGCCGTAATCAGTTTTTGGATACTTAAAAGAAGAGTGAGACTAATTTATGAGAGGAGATGCTGAAGAGAGAGAATAAGAGAGAGAGAGAGGATTATGTTTGTGTAAGGCGGAGTTATGACAGGACACTCCAGAGTACGGTATATATAACACACCTCACAGATCCACTCTTTCTCCAGTGACTGTCTGCTGTCTTACCAGGTGTATTGGCTGTTTCACCAGGTGTATTGACTGTCTCACCAGGTGTATTGGCTGTTTCACCAGGTGTATTGACTGTCTCACCAGGTGTATTGACTGTCTCACCAGGTGTATTGGCTGTCTCACCAGGTGTATTGGCTGTTTCACCAGGTGTATTGACTGTCTCACCAGGTGTATTGGCTGTTTCACCAGGTGTATTGGCTGTCTCAACAGGTGTATTGGCTGTTTCACCAGGTGTATTGACTGTCTCACCAGGTGTATTGACTGTCTTACCAGGTGTATTGACTGTTTCACCAGGTGTATTGACTGTCTCACCAGGTGTATTGACTGTTTCACCAGGTGTATTGACTGTCTCACCAGGTGTATTGGCTGTCTCACCAGGTGTATTGACTGTCTCACCCGGTGTATTGATTGTCTCACCAGGTGTATTGACTGTCTCACCAGGTGTAGCTGTTCCGTGTGCTGTCTCACCAGGTGTATTGGCTGTCTCACCAGGTGTATTGGCTGTTTCACCAGGTGTATTGGCTGTCTCACCAGGTGTATTGGCTATTCACCAGGTGTATTGGCTGCACCAGGTGTATTGGCTGCACCAGGTGTATTGGCTGTCTCACCAGGTGTATTGGCTGCACCAGGTGTATTGGCTGTCTCACCAGGTGTATTGGCTGCACCAGGTGTATTGGCTACACCAGGTGTATTGGCTGCACCAGGTGTATTGGCTGCACCAGGTGTATTGGCTGCACCAGGTATATTGGCTGCACAGGTGTATTGGCTGCACCAGGTGTATTGGTGCGTGTCTCCAGGTTCTCCAGATAGGTCTAACAAAACAAACATACTCATACAAAAGTAACCTCCTCGTATGGAAATTCTCTCTTACTTAAGCCAGACTCCGGCATTCTAAAGTACCGAGACTTACGTGGGTCACAGGGCTCGTTACTCTGTTTACAACTACAGAATTAAGAACATAAGAAAGGAGGAGCACTGCAGCAGGCCTGTTGGCCCATACTAGGCATGTCCTTCACAATTCATCCCACTAACAGAATATTTGTCCATACTCATTTTCAATTCTACCCATGCAATAAGCTTTGATAATTCTATTACATTCACCACAAATCACAACAGATTCACTCAGGTTATTTTTCCCGATGATCTACGATATTCTTAAAACTCCCACAGGGAGCATTTGTAAGTATCCCTCTTAAGGAATACCTTCAACTGGTGTCCCTAATTGTTAACTGATTACTTTTTTAGATATCTGCCTTTAAGCCATGGCCACATCACTAAAACAAGAATCTTTTTCACAGGCTTCACTACTGCTACTACTATTGCTACTACCATGAAGACTACCTTGGCCTCGCTACTGCTGTGTGTACTTATCACAGTCACAGCCTCTCCGGTCTCCAAGGATGCTACAGTCATCTCCCAGGTCTCCGCAGATGATCTATCCTCCAGTGAGATCTTCAAAGATGCTACAATCATCTCCAGAGATTCCTCAGCCTCCAGTAAAATCTTTAAAGATGCTATGGTCATCTCCAGAGAGTCTCCAGACTCCAGTCAGGTTTTCGGGGATGCTGCAGCCATCTCCCAGGTCACCGGAGATATCTCAGAGCCGATCAACTTCTCCAATGATGCTGTGGCATTCCTCTGGAGTGGTGCCCCAGCATCCAGCCAGGTCTCCCAGGGAGACCCTACACGGAAAGCACGTTTCTTCATTCCCATCTTAATCAACACTACAGCCCTGAGCATCCTCACAGGGGTAAACAACAACCCCTGGAGGAAGCCGTTCATCCCATTTATTTGTCCAGGTCTTATATGTAATTCTACAGTGTGGCCCTGGCCAGTGCTAAGGAAGTAAGGGGTGATGAGGTGGCCCTGAGGGAAGCTAAACCTTCACTCTCACAGTGTTCTTGTTACTTCACTCTTTTACAGCCGTTCTTGATCAGTTATACACAGGTACAACACTTGGGTATCTTTACTGAGGAAACCTTACGCCACACAGTGGCTTCATCAGTCTTATACGAAGAAGAATGGTGAAGGTCAGAAGGAGTTTGAGGTAATCAGTCCCTCGGCCTGGAGTCGATGTGATCAGTCTATCAAATGGTTCACTGAACCATTTATCTATACAGCCGTTGTTAAATATCACTGTTATTTATGTGCTACCGTTGGATCACTGTTGAGTGAGAGAGTCAACTGTGTCGAAGTTACTGTTAGACACAGTTGACTGTTAGAGATGTCACTGCTGATACATGTTTGTCACTGTTGATGTGACAGGCAGTGAGTCACTGTTGCTGTGGCAGGCAGTGAGTCACCGTTGCTGTGGCAGGCAGTGAGTCACCGTTGCTGTGGCAGGCAGTGAGTCACCGTTGCTGTGGCAGGCAGTGAGTCACCGTTGCTGTGGGATGCAGTTTTCAGAATAAATACTCAACCGTCTAATTGCTTAGTTATTGACAACCTTTGATAACACACACACACAGGAGCTATGACTCGACCCCTGCAACCACAACTAGGTGAGTGAGTACACACACCTCATAATGCTAGTATCACCTCCAACAAGCGGGTAATAAGGGGGGCTAAGCCCCCTCTCTACGTTCCCTCACCGGAGGTGCAGGTGCGGACCTAGGGGGGTCATTATACTTCCGTCTTTCCATTAGTAGAGATGAAGAGAGTTCGAATACCGCACTACGAAGCTTGATTAAACCATACCAGAACATTCATATATGTTACCATGTGTTCCTTATCATGCAGATTTAGGCCGTAACTATACTGGATCTAAATCAAAAGTAGATACAATGTGCATATGATCCTTGCTTGTGTACAAGATTCCTCTCGTGCAAGAGAACCTGCAATGTAATTCATTCACATGTTTGTAAGAGGACGCTTTTATTCCTAAGATCTGTTAAAAATATGTAGTAATATGGCTCTAGCACAGAGGTCTGGGAACCGGGTTAAATTACCCCAAATGGGATAATAAAGAAAATCTCTAGGGTAATGAAGACTCAATAAACATATAAATAAAATTGCATAAAAAATTATTATTTAATAAGTGAGGCATTTTATGAAAGTTATATATTTTTTCATCGAATAATTTTTAGTCTAGTGGGTAATTTCGCTGTACACAAATTTGTTTTGGGGTTATACCCAAGAAAGGTTCGCCAACTTCTGTGTGAGTCTAGCCTCATAGCATAGCTAGTGGCATTATACTCAATAACCAGCACCTTGGAGTCAGGGAATCCGCATTCTTTGGTTCAGCTAAGTTGTCACCTATGTCTGTAGACATTATATCAGCAGAAAATTGATTATTGATATGCTGGAGCTTCAAGAGCTAGACTGCGATTACAAAGAATGAATTCGACCAGTGATGATGTAGTGAGTAAAGAGTGACGCCGGCGAAGCCATGCCACATGGAAACAGAAAATAATTCATGGCCATATTCGTGAGTACTTCATGAGACTCAAGTCGTGTGCTGACAATCTCCAGGAAGAACTGAGGAAGAGATACAATGTCGAGATGCAAAAATGTAACCTGTGTGCGGCAGTAGCGTCGGTCACTCTCCCTGCTGTGAATGATCACAGACACACAAAATAGTTACCTCTGCTAAGCAACCTAAGTCACCAGTAATTCTCCGCACTGTGGACATTATCCTCAGATATAGTTCACAAGTTGAACTTAAGGATAAATGATGGTCAAGTTAGGCGACGTCCAAAGTGAAGAAAGAAGAGAAGACATCTAAAGTCGCATCTTTAATCAAGCCATCGACACCAGCTTCAACGACGAGGTAACGTCAAGGTATTCCACTACAATGAGGCAGGTAAGTCACCTGTTTACCCACTGTAAAGCTCAAGGTTAGATGATAGAGGAGTAGGGAGAACCATTTCTAAGTCGTCATGGGCAGGCGATCCCCCAAGCCCAGGTAAGAGATATGTGTGCAGTGGTGGACCTACATTTTTGGGGCCCCTATACAGCAGACCCAAGACTTTTAAGCAACGTGGACTAAAGTAGCTTCTGGGGCCCCTCTGGGGTTAGGGGCCCTGGAGCTTAAGCCTCATTAGTTTCATAGTAGATCCGCCCCTCTACCAATGTAATAATGAAAGCAAAAATATATATATCTGGAGGGGAGGGGTGTTAATCAGTACCGCTCTATTACAGCCCAGCTGACATCAAAGGACTCCAGAACCACGGCTGCTGGCTGGGGTTCTTAAGCTGTCACCGTAATGATAAGTTCTCCAGGACCCTCAACGATCTTCTAATAATGTATTCATTCTAATACAACTCAAAAAACAAATCCCCACAAATAAAAATAGCCGTGGTTGATGAATGCCAACAAGAGAGCTGCTCTCATGAGCTGGCCCAGTGACCAACCAACTTGTGAGTATTGGTATTCTAGTGAGCAGGGAGCGCTAAAACCGTGTGGGGTCACTAGGCTCTGCATTTTAGGGACGGTGATGACTCTAGAGGACACGAATGTAGAGCAGGGTGAGTCTAGGAGCTGGAGCAGGGTGAGTCTCGGAGCTGGAGCAGGGTGAGCCCAGGAGCTGGAGCAAGGTGAGCCCAGGAGCTGGAAGTAGGGATAGTTGTTAGAGACTATCTTAAAACTGCTTAGGTAGTTTGCAGTTCATATCGACCATCCATGACAATCCACAACCATCCAGTACCATCCACAACCATCCACTACCATCCAAAACAATCCAATACCATCCACTACCATCCACAACCATCCACTACCACCCACAACCATCCACAACCACCCTCAACCATCCACGACCATCCACTATCATCCACAACCATCTACAACCACCCACAACCATCTGCTACATACACAAACTTCCACAACCATCTACAACCATTCACAACCACCCACAACCATCAACGACCATCTATAACCATCCATGACCATTCACAACCACCCACAACCATCAACGACCATCCATAACCATCCATGACCATTCACAACCACCCACAACCATCAACGACCACACATAACCATCCATGACCATTCACAACCATCCATAACCATCTATTCCTACCCACAACCATCCATGACCATCCATAACCATCCACAACGATCCACAACCACCAACAACCACCCACAACCACCCACAACCACCCACAACCACCCACAACCACCCACAACCACCCACAACCACCCACAACCACCCACAACCACCCACAACCACCCACAACCACCCACAACCACCCACTAGCTGTGTCAAAACACAGCACAACAACACGAAGGCAAAACCCCTCAGTTGTAAGACTCAGAGAGCAATGACTGCAGTCTGGCTACACTCCTTCCTATTGTTCGAAAAGGGCCGCTGCACGTTTCTCCATACGTCCCAGTGTGGGTCTAGTGTGGGCAAAACTCTGCCAGATGAGTAAGGTTGCCCATGGAATAGTTGAGGACTGAAGATGTTTAGAGATAACATGGATGGAGTGAGATTGAACAAGTGTTTTGGAGGTCCGGACAAACACAGCGATCCCCATGACACCCGGAACACTGCAACAATACTGTAGCAACACTGCAACAGCTCAGAAACACTACAACACAACACTGAACTTCTTATTCTGTGCTGTTGTACAGAATAAGAATTTCAGAAGGTACAGAGGAATGTACAAAGTTGGCCTGAAAACCAGGAAGTCCAACAACCTGAAGAAGATCATCCCAAGTGTGTGTGTGCTGACGATGTGACTCTCTGAATGCGAAATACCAGACACTGGTTACTCCTGATGACTTGCAGTTTTCTTTTTATAGTGTGTGAGGCTACAGTCAATGAGGTAGCAGAGGCTACAGTCAATGAGGTAGCAGAGGCTACAGTCAATGAGGTAGCAGAGGCTACAGTCAATGAGGTAGCAGAGGCTACAGTCAATGAGGTAGCAGAGGCTACAGTCAATGAGGTAGCAGAGGCTACAGTCAATGAGGTAGCAGAGGCTACAGTTAATGAGGTAGCAGAGGCTACAGTTAATGAGGTAGCAGAGGCTACAGTCAATGAGGTAGCAGAGGCTACAGTCAATGAGGTAGCAGAGGCTACAGTCAATGAGGTAGCAGAGGCTACGATAAATGGGTAGTACTGGTGGTGACCACAGCAACAGGGATAGTACTGGTGGTGACCACAACAACAGGGATAGTACCGGTGGTGACCACAGCAACAGGGATAGTACTGTTGGTGACCACAGCATCAGGGATAGTACTGGTGGTGACCACAACAACAGGGATAGCACTGTTGGTGACCACTGCATCAGGGATAGTACTGGTGGTGACCACAACAACAGGGATAGTACTGGTGGTGATCACAGCATCAGGGATAGTACTGTTGGTGACCACAGCATCAGGGATAGTACTGGTGGTGACCACAACAACAGGGATAGTACTGGTGGTGACCACAGCAACAGGGATAGTACTGGTGGTGACCACAGCAACAGAGGTAGTACTGGTGGTGACCACAACAACAGGGATAGTACTGGTGGTGACCAAAACAACAGGGATAGTACTGGTGGTGACCACAACAACAGGGGTAGTACTGTTGGTGACCACAACAACAGGGATAGTACTGGTGATGACCACAACAACAGGGATAGTACTGGTGGTGACCACAACAACAGGGGTAGTACTGGTGGTGACCACAACAACAGGGATAGTACTGGTGGTGACCACAACAACAGGGATAGTACTGGTGGTGACCACAACAACAGGGATAGTACTAGTGGTGACCCCAACAACAGGGATAGTACTGGTGGTGACCACAACAACAGGGGTAGTACTGTTGGTGACCACAGCAACAGGGGTAGTACTGGTGGTGACCACAACAACAGGGATAGTACTGGTGGGGACCACAACAACAGGGATAGTACTGTTGGTGACCACAGCATCAGGGATAGTACTGGTGGTGACCACAACAACAGGGATAGTACTGGTGGTGACCACAACAACAGGGGTAGTACTGTTGGTGACCACAGCAACAGGGGTAGTACTGGTGGTGACCACAACAACAGGGATAGTACTGGTGGTGACCACAACAACAGGGATAGTACTGGTGGTGACCACAACAACAGGGATAGTACTGTTGGTGACCACAGCATCAGGGATAGTACTGGTGGTGACCACAACAACAGGGGTAGTACTGTTGGTGACCACAACAACAAGGATAGTACTGGTGGTGACCACAACAACAGGGATAGTACTGGTGGTGACCACAACAACAGGGATAGTACTGGTGGTGACCACAGCAACAGGGTAGTACTGGTGGTGACCACAACAACAGGGATAGTAATGGTGGTGACTACAACAACAGGGATAGTACTGTTGGTGACCACAGCATCAGGGATAGTACTGGTGGTGACAACAATAACAGGGATAGTACTGGTGGTGACCACAGCAACAGGGGTAGTACTGGTGGTGACCACAACAACAGGGATAGTACTGGTGGTGACCACAAAAACAGGGATAGTACTGTTGGTGACCACAGCATCAGGGATAGTAATGGTGGTGACCACAGCAACAGGGATAGTACTGGTGGTGACCACAACAACAGGTATAGTACTGGTGGTGACCACAGCAACAGGGGTAGTACTGGTGGTGACCACAGCAACAGGGGTAGTACTGGTGGTGACCACAACAACAGGGATAGTACTGGTGGTGACCACAGCATCAGGGATAGTACTGGTGGTGACCACAGCAACAGGGATAGTACTGGTGGTGACCACAGCATCAGGGATAGTACTGGTGGTGACCACAGCTACAAGGATAGTACTGGTGGTGACCACACCATCAGGGATAGTACTGGTGGTGACCACAACAACAAGGATAGTACTGGTGGTGACCACAGCATCAGGGATAGTACTGGTGGTGACCGCAACAACAAGGATAGTACTGGTGGTGACCACAACAACAAGGATAGTACTGTTGGTGACCACAGCATCAGGGATAGTACTGGTTGTGACCACAACAACAAGGATAGTACTGGTGGTGACCACAACAACAGGGATAGTACTGGTGGTGACCACAACAAGAAGGATAGTACTGGTGGTGACCACAACAACAAGGATAGTACTGGTGGTGACCACAACAACAAGGATAGTACTGGTGGTGACCACAGCATCAGGGATAGTGCTGGTGGTGACCGCAACAACAAGGATAGTACTGGTGGTGACCACAACAACAAGGATAGTACTGGTGGTGACCACAACAACAGGGATAGTACTGGTGGTGACCACAACAACAAGGATAGTACTGGTGGTGACCACAGCAACAGGGATAGTACTGGTGGTGACCACAACAACAGGGATAGTACTGGTGGTGACCACAACAACAAGGATAGTACTGGTAGTGACCACAGCAACAGGGATGAGTACTGGTGGTGACCACAGCACAGGGATAGTACTGGTGGTGACCACAACAACAGGGATAGTACTGTTGGTGACCACAGGAACAGGGATAGTACTGTTGGTGACCACAACAACAGGGATAGTACTGGTGGTGACCACAACAACAAGGATAGAGAGAACAGATGAAAATCGTCTCACTGTTAAATATAAGGTCATGAAAACAGGATATATTTCGTTATACCCCTCACGCTTGTTACAGCATACCAGTATTACCACTACACCAGGACATACTGTGCGTACACACAACACCCAAGTACACTCATAGACCACAGTACAGCATATACCTGTACACATCATACACAGGATAGTACACTCATACCCATACACACTCATACACTAGTACACTCATTACCCAGTACAGATATACGCGTACCACTAACACCCAGTACACTCATACACCAGTACACATATATGACCCAGTACACCTCTACCCCAGTACACATCATACGCCAGTACACATCATACCCGTAACACTCATACGCCAGTACACTCATCACCCAGTACACACTCATCACCCAGTACACATCATATACCCAGTACACACTCATACACCCAGTACACCTCATACACCAGTACACACTCATACATCTAGTACACACTCATACACCCAGTACACACTCATACGCCAGTACACTCATACACCCAGTACACACTCATACGCCAGTACACACTCATACGCCAGTACACACTCATACGCCAGTACACTCATACACCCAGTACACACTCATACACCCAGTACACACCCATACACCCAGTACACACTCATACACCCCAGTACACACTCATACACCCAGTACACACTCATACACCCAGTACACACTCATACGCCAGTACACTCATACACCCAGTACACACTCATACACCCAGTACACACTCATACGCCAGTACACACTCATACGCCAGTACACTCATACACCCAGTACACACTCATACACCCTGTACACACTCATATACCCCAGTACACACTCATACCCCCAGTACACACTCATACGCCAGTACACTCATACACCCAGTACACACTCATACGCCAGTACACTCATACACCCAGTACACACTCATACGCCAGTACACTCATACTCCCAGTACACACTCATACACCCAGTACACACTCATACACCCCAGTACACACTCATACACCCCAGTACACACTCATACACCCAGTACACACTCATACGCCAGTACACTCATACACCCAGTACACACTCTACACCCAGTACACACTCATACACCCAGTACACACTCATACACCCAGTACACACATCCATACACCCAGTACACACTCATACACCCAGTACACACTCATACACCCAGTACACACTCATACACCCAGTACACACTCATACACCCAGTACACACTCATACACCCAGTACACACTCATACACCCAGTACACACTCATACACCCAGTACACACTCATACAACCCATCAGTACACATCATACACCCAGTACACACTCATACACCCAGTACACACTCATACACCCAGTACACACTCATACACCCAGTACACATCATACACCCAGTACACACTCACCAGTACATCACCAGTACACACTCATACACCCAGTACACACTCATACACCCAGTACACACTCATACAGTACCATACCCAGTACACATCATACACCCAGTACACTATACATACCATACACCCAGTACACACTCATACACCCAGTACACACTCATACACCCATACCGCAGTCACACTCATACACCCAGTACACACTCATACACCCAGTACACTCATACACCCAGTACACACTCATACACCAGTACACTCATACACCCAGTACACACTTATACACCCAGTACACACTCATACACCCAGTACACACTCATACACCCAGTACACACTATTACACCCAGTACACACTCATACACCCAGTACACACTCATACACCCAGCACACTCATACACCCAGTACACACTCATACACCCAGTACACACTCATACACCCAGTACACACTCATACACCCAGTACACACTCATATACCCAGTACACACTCATACACCCAGCACACTCATACACCCAGTACACACTCATACACCCAGTACACACTCATACACCCAGTACACACTCATACACCCCAGTACACAATCATACACCCAGTACACACTCATACACCCAGTACACACTCATACACCCAGTACACACTCATACACCCAGTACACACTTATACACCCAGTACACACTTATACACCCAGTACACACTCATACACCCAGTACACACTCATACACCCCAGTATACATACATACAAGAAAAATCTCAGTGAAAAATTAGGTTTAATACCTCTATTAGTCAGATCAGGGGTTCAAGAACCAGCTCACCAGGTTCTGAAAACCAAACAAATCCCTTTGTTTACTTCTGGGTACAGTCGTAATGTCTTGTTAAATCCAGGATGAACACAGACACTGTGGGTACAGTCGTAATGTCTTGTTAAATCCAGGATGAACACAGACACTGTGGGTACAGTCGTAATGTCTTGTTAAATCCAGGAAGAACACAGTATTACACAATACCTGATACGCGCCTCTTAATTCTTTACACTGCCTTGGGTTTATAATCAAGGTTAGGTTTAATTTTAAGCAATTTTATGTAGTTAAGTGTTATTTATAGTATTAGGGCTTAAAATAGGATTATCAAGGGCTATAATAGAGTTATTATAGCTTACAATAGGGTAATTATAGCTTACAATAGGGTTATTATAGCTTACAATAGGGTTATTATAGTTTACAATAGGGTATTAAAGCTTATTCTTTGGGTAGCATTGAAAATGAGTTGTGGCTAATATTTTTGTTAGTGGGTTTGGGTTAGAGGAAGACCTGCCTAGTATGGGCCAGTAGGCCTGCTGCAGTGCTCTTCCTTTCTTAAGTTTTTATTGTCAAAGTCAATGTATTTTTCCAGTGGTTGTTGATGTGTATACCGTGACACTTTGTGAATATCCCAGTGAGTTGTGTCCGCATTCACTTAGCTTATTCTTGTAGTTCATTTAGACTTATTGTTCTCAGCTCACTAGTTAGCTCAGTACCAGTGTTCTCAGCTCACTACTCAGCTCACCACCAGTGTTCTCATAACATAAGAACATAAGAAAGGAGGAACACTGCAGCAGGCCTGTTGGCCCATACTAGGCAGGTCCTTCACATTCCATCTCACCAACAGAACACTTGTTCAACCCAACTTTCAATGCTACCCAAGAAATAAGATTTGATAATTTTATTTACTCATGTGCAATTCCCACTCAAATCCAACCCCTCTCACTCATGAATTTATCCAACCTAAATTTAAAACTACCCAAGGTCCTAGCTTCAATAACCCTACTAGGCAGACTGTTCCACTCATCAACTACCCTATTTCCAAACCAATACTTTCCTATATCCTTTCTAAATCTAAACTTATCTAACTTGAATCCATTATTGCGGGTTCTCTCTTGGAGAGATACCCTCAAGACCTTATTTATATCCCTTTGTTAATACCCATTTTCCACTTGTATACCTCGATCATGTCTCCCTCATTCTACGTCTTACAAGTGAATGTAATTTAAGGGTCTTCAATCTTTCTTCGTAAGTAAGATTTCTAATGCTATGTATTAATTTAGTCATTCTACGCTGAATGTTTTCTAACAAATTTATGTCCATTCTGTAATATGGAGACCAGAACTGAGCTGCGTAATCTAGGTGAGGCCTTACTAATGATGTATAAAGCTGTAATATAACCTCTGGACTTCTGTTGCTAACACTTCTTGATATAAATCCCAGTAATCTATTTGCCTTATTACGTACGCTTAGGCATTGCTGTCTTGGTTTAAGGTTGCTGCTTACCATCACCCCCAAGTCCTTCTCGCAATCTGTATGGCTAAGTTCTACGTTATTTAACTTATAAGTGCTTGGGTTATGGACACTCCCGAGCTTTAGAACTTTGCATTTATCTACATTGAACTGCATCTGCCATTTTTCTGACCAGAAATTGAGTTTGTCTAAATCCTCCTGTAGTTCACTGACATCTACGTCTGAATCGATTATCCTACCTATCTTCGTGTCATCAGCGAATTTGCTCATATCACTAGAAATTCCCTCGTCAAGGTCATTTATATATATTATAAACAACAACGGGCCCAAAACCGATCCCTGAGGAACGCCACTTGTTACAGATCCCCACTCAGATTTAACCCCATTAATGCACACCCTCTGCTTCCTATTGGTGAGCCATGACTCGATCCATGAAAACACTTTTCCCCCAATGCCATGAGCAGCCACTTTCTTTAACAGTCTCTGATGTGGTACTCTATCAAAAGCCTTACTAAAATCTAAATAAACAATATCGAATTCTTTATCATGATCAACTGCCTCAAAAGCCTTACTGAAAAAAGTTAATAAATTAGTTAGGCAGGAACGGCCCCTGGTGAATCCATGTTGAGTATCATTAATCAAATTATGCCTATCGAGATGGCTTCTTATGTTATCAGCTATAATCGACTCTAGTAATTTGCCTACAATTGATGTTAGACTTATTGGGCGGTAATTTGATGGTAACGACTTGTCCCCTGCTTTAAAAATAGGAATTACATTAGCCATCTTCCACGTATCAGACACTACACCTGTTTGAAGAGATAGGTTAAAAATGTTAGTTAAGGGTTCACAGAGTTCAATTTTGCATTCCTTAAGAACCCTTGAAAAAAGCTCATCAGGGCCTGGCGATTTATTTTGCTTCAAACGGTCTATCTGTTTGATAACCTTTTCGCTAGTGACTGTGATACTACATAATTTATCCTCTTCAGGCCCACTAAAATACCTAATTCTTGGGATATTATTAGTGTCTTCCTGAGTGAAAACCGAGAGAAAATAATTATTAAAAATAGAGCACATTTCATTATCTTTGTCAGTAAGATACCCATAATTATTTTTAAGGGGACCTATCTTATCTCTAACTTTTGTTCTATACACACTCATACACCCAGTACACACTCATACACCCAGTACACACTCATACACCCAGTACACACTCATACACCCAGTACACACTCATATACCCAGTACACACTCATACACCCAGTACACACTCATACGCCAGTACACACTCATACGCCAGTACACACTCATACACAGCTTAACACATCACCAGTGTTCTCAGCTCACTACTCAGCTCACCACCAGTGTTCTCAGCTCACTACTCAGCTCACCACCAGTGTTCTCAGCTCACTACTCAGCTCACCACCAGTGTTCTCAGCTCACTACTCAGTTCACCACCAGTGTTCTCAGCTCACTAGTCAGCTTAACACATCACCAGTGTTCTCAGCTCACTACTCAGCTCACCACCAGTGTTCTCAGCTCACTACTCAGCTCACCACCAGTGTTCTCAGCTCACTACTCAGCTCAGCACCAGTGTTCTCAGCTCACTACTCAGCTCAGCACCAGTGTTCTCAGCTCACTACTCAGCTCAGCACCAGTGTTCTCAGCTCACTGGTCAGCTTAACACATCACCAGTGTTCTCAGCTCACTACTCAGCTCACCACCAGTGTTCTAAGCTCACTACTCAGCTCACCACCAGTGTTCTCAGCTCACTACTCAGCTCACCACCAGTGTTCTCAGCTCACTAGTCAGCTTAACACATCACCAGTGTTCTCAGCTCACTACTCAGCTCACCACCAGTGTTCTCAGCTCACTACTCAGCTCACCACCAGTGTTCTCAGCTCACTACTCAGCTCACCACCAGTGTTCTCAGCTCACTACTCAGTTCACCACCAGTGTTCTCAGCTCACTAGTCAGCTTAACACATCACTAGTGTTCTCAGCTCACTACTCAGCTCACCAATAGTGTTCTCAGCTCACTACTCAGCTCACCACCAGTGTTCTCAGCTCACTACTCAGCTCACCACAAGTGTTCTCAGCTCACTACTCAGCTCACCACCAGTGTTCTCAGCTCACTACTCAGCTCACCACCAGTGTTCTCAGCTCACTACTCAGCTCACCACCAGTGTTCTCAGCTCACTACTCAGTTCACCACCAGTGTTCTCAGCTCACTACTCAGCTCACCACCAGTGTTCTCAGCTCACTACTCAGCTCAGCACCAGTGTTCTCAGCTCACTACTCAGCTCAGCACCAGTGTTCTCAGCTCACTAGTCAGCTTAACACATCACCAGTGTTCTCAGCTCACTACTCAGCTCACCACCAGTGTTCTCAGCTCACTACTCAGCTCACCACCAGTGTTCTCAGCTCACTACTCAGTTCACCACCAGTGTTCTCAGCTCACTACTCAGCTCAGCACCAGTGTTCTCAGCTCACTACTCAGCTCAGCACCAGTGTTCTCAGCTCACTACTCAGCTCAGCACCAGTGTTCTCAGCTCACTAGTCAGCTCACCACCAGTGTTCTCAGCTCACTAGTCAGCTCACCACCAGTGTTCTCAGCTCACTACTCAGCTCAACTCAGCTCACCACCAGTGTTCTCAGCTCACTAGTCAGCTCACCACCAGTGTTCTCAGCTCACTACTCAGCTCACCACCAGTGTTCTCAGCTCACTACTCAGCTCAACTCAGTTCACCACCAGTGTTCTCAGCTCACTAGTCAGCTCAACTCAGCTCACCACCAGTGTTCTCAGCTCACTAGTCAGCTCACCACCAGTGTTCTCAGCTCACTACTCAGCTCAACTCAGTTCACCACCAGTGTTCTCAGCTCACTACTCAGCTCAAGGGCCACAATAAAGCTGCCTTCAACTTCCATCTCTACTGGAAAAAAATATATATATAAATATAAATTATATTTAAAAATCTTGATGTCATCATTTTTTTTTATTTTCGCTTCTTCTAAGCGATGGCCCTTTCAGTGGCCATCTCGTAGGCCTACATCACTGAGGGGCAGAGTCCCTCACGTAGTTCTACGTCATGGCCACAATTCATGGCCACAATTAAACCAGGAGCATCGTCTGAAGGCATCACCTGGCTTCGACTTCCTTTTAGCATCATCAAACATCCGAACACTTCAACAATAAGTCACCAGCCACACCTGGAAAAAACAGCTTTTGTAACTATTATAAACGTGACAAAAGCGACGTTGTTTGTAGTTAGTGAGTTAGACGGAAGTTAGTGAGTTAGCAGGGAGTGTGAGTTAGTGTTTCAGAGGAGTTAGAGGGATACCACAGTGGTAAGGGGAGTGAGGGATACCCAGTACCCTCTCTGTCAGGTGAGATATAAAGCGGGCAGCTGTCTGCTTCACCAGGTATACTGTGTCTGCTGCCTCACACCGTGTGTCTCCTCTGCTGCACCAGGTATACTGTGTGTCTGCTGTCTTACACTGTGTGTGTGTGCGTCTGCTGCCTTATACTGTGTGTGTGTGCGTCTGCTGCCTTATACTGTGTGTGTGTGTGTCTGCTGCCTTACACTGTGTGTGCCTGTGTGTGTGTGTGTGTACTCACCTATTTGTACTCCCCTATTTTTGGTTGCATGGGTCGAGTCATAGCTCCTGGCTCCGCCTCTTCACTGGTGGCTACTAGGTCCACTCTCTCCCTGCTCCATGAGCTTTATGATACCTCTTCTTAAAACTATGTATGGATCCTGCCTCCATTACATCACTCTCTAAGCTATTCCACTTCCCGACCACTCTGTGACTGAAGAAATACTTCCTAACATCCCTGTGATTCATCTGTGTCTTCAACTTCCAGTTGTGACCCCTTGTTGCTGTGTCTTGTTGTTGTGTCCCTTGTTGCTGTGTCCCCTTGTTGCTGTGTCCTCTTGTTGTTGTGTCTCCTTGTTGTTGTGTCCTCTTGTTGCTGTGTCACATCTCTGGAACATCCTGTCCCTATCCCCTTGTCAATTCCTGTCAGTATTTTATATGTCATTATCATGTCCTCCCTATCCCTCCTGTCCTCCAGTGTTGTCGGGTCGATTTCCCTTAACCTCTCCTTGTAGGACATACCCCTTAACTCCGGGACTAGTCTTGTTGCAACCTTTTGCATTTTCTCTAATTTCTTGACGTGCTTGACCAGGTGTGGGTTCCAAACTGGAGCTCCATACTCCAACATGGGCCTGACGTACACCGTGTACAGTCTTGAACGATTCTTTACTGAGGTATCGGAACGCAATTCTCAGGTGCGCCTCAAGAGATGTGCTCGGTATTATACTTACCCCAAGATCCTTTTCCTTGAGTGAGGTTTGCAGTCTTTGGCCACCTAGCCTATACTCTGTCTTTGCTCTTCCCCGATTTTCATGACTTTGCATTTGGCGGGGTTAAATTCGAGGAGCCAGTTGCTGGACCAGGCTTGTAGCCTGCCCAGGTCTCACTGTAGTCCTGCCTGTTCCTCATCCGATTTAATTATCCTCATTAACTTCACATTATCTGCATGTCATTCACATATACTAAAAACAGCATTGGTCCTAGGACTGACCCCTTTGGAACCCCGCTCGTCACAGGTGACCACTCTGACACCTCGTCACGTACCATGACTCGTTGTTGCCTCCCTGTCAGGTATTTCCTGATCCATTGCAGTGCCTTTCCTGTTATGAGTGCCTGATTCTCTAGATTTTGCAATAACTTTTTGTGAGGAACTGTGTCGAAGACCTTCTTGCAGTCCAAGAAAATGCAATCTGCCCACCTCTCTCTCTCGTGTCTTACTTCCGTTTCCTTGTCATAAAACTCCAGTAGGTTTGTGACACAGGATTTCCTTTCCCTGAAACCGTGCTGGTTGTCGTTTATAATCTTGTTCCTTTCTAGGTGCTCCACCACTCTCCTCCTGATAATCTTCTCCATGACTTTGCATACTAAACACTTCAGTGACACAGGTCTGTAGTTTAATGCCTCGTGTCTGTCTCCTTTCTTAAAAAAATGGGACTACATTTGCTACCTTCCATACCTCAGGTAGTTGCCCAGTCTCAATGGATGTCTTGAAGACTTTTGTGAGTGGCACACAGCGTCTCTGCTCCCTTTCTAAGGACCCACGGTGAAATGTTGTGAGGTATCAAGTTCTTCACCTCCTCCTCGGTTGTGTGTATTTCATCCAGCACTTGTTGGTATATCCCTTGTTGATGTACTTCCCCCCCCCCTTCACTGTTCTGACTTCCCGGAGTCCTTCCTGTCTCTACTCTGAATACCTTTTTAATTCTCATGTTAAGCTCCTCACATACTTCTTGGTCATTTCTTGTGAACTCCCCACCTTCTTTCCTCAGCCTGATCACCTGGTCCTTGACTTGTTTTCCTCCTGATGTGGCTATACAACAGCTTCGTGTCAGACTTGACTTTCGATGTTTTGTCGTTTTCGTACTGTCGCTGGGCCTCCCTCCTTATCTGTACATACTCGTTTCTGGCTCTTCGACTAATCTCCTTATTTTCCTGGGTCCTTTGCCTCCTGTACTTCTTCCATTCTCTAGCGCACTTTGTCTTTGCCTTCCTGCACCTTCGGGTAAACCAAGGGCTCGTTCTGGTCTTCCCATTATTTCTGTTGCCCTTGGGAACAAACCTTTCCTCTGCCTCCTTGCATTTTGTTGTTACGTATTCCATCATTTCTTTTACTGACTTTCCTACCAATTCTCTGTCCCACTGAACCTCCTGCAGGAAGTTCCTCATGCCTGTGTAGTCCAGCCCCCCCTTTTGTAGTTTTGTCTGTTGCCTTACACTAAGTGTGTGTGTGTGTGTGTATGTCTGCTGTCTTACACAGTGTGTGTGTGTATGCACTCACCTAATTGTTGTTGCAGGGGTCAATTCATTGCTCCTGGCCCCGCCTCCTCGCTTGTCGATACTAGGTCCACTCTCTCCCTGCTCCAAGAGCTTTATCATGCCTCCACTGCCAGAACACTGGGTACTGGGGAGGCTCCCCCCACTACTAGGAAGGCTTCCTTATAAGTGGATTGTTGATGCACATCAGTGGAAAGTCACTGATGTCACCAGTGCATCTTAGAGAGAGAGAGAGAGAGAGAGAGAGAGAGAGAGAGAGAGAGAGAGAGAGAGAGAGAGAGAGAGAGACTGAGAGAGAAAGAGACAGCAGCAGCAGAACAGAGGTATAGATCACTAACAAGCATTTCTCTATATTCCTTCCTAGATAACAACTACCACCAGCACTACCACAACTACCAGCACCACCAGCATCATGAAAGCCACCACCACCCCCCTCCTCCTCCTGCTGTTGTTACTGGCTCTAATCCTAGCAGCCACAGCGTCACCACTACCACAAAAGTACTCCCAACTCGACGGGATACCACAAGAGGACTCCCAACTCGATGGGATACCACAAGAGGACTCCCAACTCGACGGGATACCACAAGAGGACTCCCAACTCGACGGGATACCACAAGAGGACTCCCAACTCGACGGGATACCACAAGAGGACTCCCAACTCGATGGGATACCACAAGAGGACTCCCAACTCGACGGGATACCACAAGAGGACTCCCAACTCGACGGGATACCACAAGAGGACTCCCAACTCGACGGGATACCACAAGAGGACTCCCAACTCGACGGGATACCACAAGAGGGCTCCCAACTCGACGGGATACCACAAGAGGACTCGCAACTCGACGGAATACCACAAGAGGGCTCCCAACTCGACGGAATACCACAAGAGGGCTCCCAACTCGACGGAATACCACAAGAGGACTCCCAACTCGAAGGAATACCACAAGAGGGCTCCCAACTCGATGGGATACCACAAGAGGACTCCCAACTCGATGGGATACCACAAGAGGGCTCCCAACTCGTCGGGATACCACAAGAGGCATCCCAACTCGATGGGATACCACAAGAGGCATCCCAACTCGATGGGATACCACAAGAGGCATCCCAACTCGATGGGATATCACAAGAGGCATCCCAACTCGATGGGATATCACAAGAGGCATCCCAACTCGATGGGATACCACAAGAGGACTCCCAACCCGACGGGATACCACAAGAGGACTCCCAACCCGACGGGATAACACAAGAGGACTCCCAACTCGACGGGATACCACAAGAGGACTCCCAACTCGATGGGATACCACAAGAGGCATCCCAACCCGATGGGATACCACAAGAGGACTCCCAACTCGATGGGATACCACAAGAGGACTCCCAACTCGACGGGATACCACAAGAGGACTCCCAACTCGATGGGATACCACAAGAAGGCTCCCAACTCGATGGGATACCACAAAAGGACTCCCAACGGAAAGGCAAAGTTGTTGTCCTTCCCACAGTTATTAAGAAAGTTCCCATCATTCTTAAGAAACCCGACCTGCTGCTACCCTGGCTGGCCTGGGACGCCTGGGCCGGTTGGGCTTCCTGGGCCGCCTGGGCCGCCTTGCCCGCCCTGGATCCCCTCAAAAAGAAAAAATTTCTTCTAAAATTACCTCTAATAGGAAAGTGAACCTTTCTGTCTAACTTTACCTGTTGTGTTGTCGTTTAGGGACACCCCATCCCGTTATTTTTACCTTTATTTATGAGAACGTTAATGTCTAACTTTATCTATTGTGTTACTGTTTCGTCCCCGTTGTTTTTACTGTTTTTATATGAACCATTAAAACCTGTTTGTTACGTTGTTGTTTTTTAGTTGTTCCCATTGGATCTACTGTTTAACGGGTGAGACACAGAAATTACTGTTAACAGAGAAATGGTTATCGTGTAGCGGTCTCACTGTTGGTTTTGTCTTTGAATCACTGTTGATTCACTGTTACAGTGCCAGGCAGTGAGTGAGCCACTGTTACAGTGCCAGGCAGTGAGTGAGTCACTGTTACTGTGCCAGGCAGTGAGTGAGTCACTGTTACTGTGCCAGGCAGTGTGTAAGTCACTATTACATTGCCAGGCAGTGAGTGAGTCACTGTTACTGTGCCAGGCAGTGAGTCACTGTTGAGTCACTGTTACAGTGCCAGGAAGGCAAGATATTATAATCAATAATATCTTCAAATATCACCTGACACTTTCGTATCATCATTTGCAGATGACACTAAAATAAGCATGAAAGTCACTACGGTAGAGGACACTGAAAAATTACAGGAGGACATAAGCAGGGTCTTCCAATGGGCAGTGGAGAACAACATGACGTTCAATGGTGATAAGTTTCAGCTGCTTAGGTATGGAAAAAATGAAGAACTCAAAAGGAACACTATATACAAAACGCAAGAGGGTCACCACATAGAACGAAAGGAACACGTAAAAGACTTGGGAATAATTATGTCAGCTGACCTTTCTTTTAAAGACCATAAGACAAAGGTCAGGACAGCCAGGAGGATGACGGGGTGGGTATTGAGAACTTTCAAAACATGGGAAATAATGTCGATGGTGTGTTGACGGCCCCGTTCAGAGCTGGAACAAATACAGAGATCGTTTACGGCTCACATAAGAACATAAGAACATAAGAAAGGAGGAACACTGCAGCAGGCCTCTTGGCCCATACTAGGCAGGTCCAAACATTGAGCCAGTAAAGCACCTAAATTACTGGGAACGCCTTCAAGCCTTCAACAAGTATTCACTGGAGCGGAGGAGAGAGAGATACATGATAATATATACCTGGAAAGTACTTAAGGGCCTGGTCCCAAATCTGCACACTGCCATAACAATGTACTGGAGTGAGAGATATGGGAGGAAATACAAAATAAACCCAGTGAAAAGCAGGGGTGCGGTGGGGATAATAAGAGAACACTACATCAACATCCGTGGCCCCAGATTATTCAATATATTACCAGAAGATATCAGAGACACTGCTGGAACAATTGTAGAAGTCTTCAAGAGGAATGTGGACAAGTATTTTCACCAGGTGCCAGATCAACCAGGCTGTGATGGATATGTGGGTCAACGGACCACCACCAACAACAGCCTAGTTGACCAGGCAAGCACCAGACGAGCCTGGCCCATGGCCAGGCTATATATATATATATATATATATATATATATATATATATATATATATATATATATATTATTGTGACCACGAACGAGTGGTATTGAATGAATAACAACACTGCGACTAGCCGAGGATTCGAACCCATGTAGTTTTGGCCCTGCCTCGTGGTGAGCGAAAATCACATGACGCCTTAACCTAATGATCCACATAATCCTACAAGAACCAAGCACCCAGCCACGCTAGGTGTGTTACTCTTGGTCCGAGGACATACGGTGGTGTGGGTGCCTTTAAGCTAATTTCATTCTTATCCCCGTTTGGTGTACTAGCCTCCACAAGCAGTATATATAGTATTGTGACCACGAACGAGTGGTATTGAATCAATAACACTGCGACTGGCCGAGGATTTAAGATTTAAGAGATACATTGTTGATATAAAGATGACATATACAGTACACGAGGTGTGAGAGATACATGTCTAGTACATGTTGTTACGTGTTTGTCACTGATTATAATGCGAAAATCTCATCCAGCTCCTCAGAGCTGGGGCGCGTGCCCAGAATACAGCAGGAATTACCCCTCTGAATAGCAGCGGTGAGTCACTGGGACAGAAAACTAGCAGCCCTGGGATCCCTAGTTACCCTGATGAGTCTTTTGCCCAGCTCCTTAAGGAACTTAGATGCACTCTTTCCCCATGAGCCAAGGGTCTCTGAGCCTATGGGAACAAACATATAATGATGGGCAAGTTCTCCGTATTTTCTAGACTTTTGACATACTGGGTGGGTATGGTGCGTGTTAGTAGTGAACTTTACCGTGGTGTCCTGGTAGGTCTTGAGGGCTGGTGCTTGAGGGCTGGTGCTTGAGGGCTGGTGCTTGAGGGCTGGTGCTTGAGGGCTGGTGCTTGAGGGTTGGTGACAGCCTGGGAGGGGAAAACTGCCCTCCATTGTAACTTGTGGGTTCATTACCGTTGTAACTTGTTCAGCTATCAAAACTTTGGGGTCCAGTCCCTGGACCCATTATGTACCTCTGTAATCTTTTGACTACCACCCACAGGATGGGTATGGGGTGCATAATAAAGATATCAAACTAACTCAGTAGGGGTGCCGCTGGGAGTTGGGTGGGGGTAGCCCGGGGAAGGGAATAGTATGTAAGTTTATTCAGGTATACACAAATACAGTGACATAGATTATCATACATAGCAGCATATGTGTAGAAAACCCTCCAGGATAACCCAAAAAAGTCAGAGTGACTTATATCCATGGACTTTCACACAATATATTGTTCACACTGTTTTGCAATGCACAACAGTATTTGTTTGTCATGTACGTCATGAAAGATGTGGGTATGGGCACTGCTGAACTCCAGTGTGTTCCCTCACCACCCCCACACGGCGCCTCTTCCCCCTCCCCCGTGGCGTGGGGGAGGTGGCACTGGCTGGTCACCCCCTCGTTAACATTAACCCCACATTATTTTTCCATAACATATGTCTCTAATTATTCCATGCATCTACACGTAACCATTTCTAACTTAACTGGACGCATGGAGCTGCAGGTAGATGCTTTTATGAGAGCTTTTCCAGGATTGTATATACGATAATCTTGGCCGGCACTCACACACACTGGACCCCAATGGAAATAAGTCACTCTGTCTGACTTTTTTGGGTTATTCTGGAGGGTTCTCTACACATATGCTGCTATGTATGATAATGTATGTAACTGTATTTGTGTATACCTGAATAAACTTACTTACACAGTGTAGGCGTCATTCCACTATTTACTTTGAAGCGCTGCACTGGAATGTCTTCTCGCTGCACTGGAATGTCTTCTCGCTGCACTGGAATGTCTTCTCGCTGCACTGGAATGCCTTCTCGCTGCACTGGAATGTCTTCTCGCTGCCCTGGAATGTCTTCTCGCTGCACTGGAATGTCTTCTCGCTGCACTGGAATGTCTTCTCGCTGCACTGGAATGCCTTCTCGCTGCACTGGAATGTCTTCTCGCTGCCCTGGAATGTCTTCTCGCTGCACTGGAATGTCTTCTCGCTGCACTGGAATGCCTTCTCGCTGCACTGGAATGTCTTCTCGCTGCACTGGAATGTCTTCTCGCTGCCCTGGAATGCCTTCTCGCTGCACTGGAATGTCTTCTCGCTGCCCTGGAATGTCTTCTCGCTGCACTGGAATGCCTTCTCGCTGCACTGGAATGTCTTCTCGCTGCACTGGAATGTCTTCTCGCTGCCCTGGAATGCCTTCTCGCTGCACTGGAATGTCTTCTCGCTGCACTGGAATGTCTTCTCGCTGCACTGGAATGCCTTCTCGCTGCACTGGAATGCCTTCTCGCTGCACTGGAATCTTCCCAGAGTATTCACACTGAGTCTTGTTCAGTTTGACCTGGTCAGCCTCTTTGATTATTAGTTACCCTTGAAAATCCCGCAGCTACCCCGCCACACGTCTAGCCATGCCAGAGCCACGTCTAGCCATGCCAGAGCCACGTCTAGCCATGCCAGAGCCACGTCTAGCCATGCCAGAGCCACGTTTAGCCATGCCAGAGCCACGTCTAGCCATGCCAGAGCCACGTCTAGCCATGCCAGAGCCACGTCTAGCCATGCCAGAGCCTCGTCTAGCCATGCCAGAGACACGTCTAGCCATGCCAGAACCACGTCTAGCCATGCCAGAGCCACGTCTAGCCATGCCAGAGAAACGTCTAGCCATGCCAGAGCCACGTCTAGCCATGCCAGAGCCACGTCTAGCCATGCCAGAGCCACGTCTAGCCATGCCAGAGCCACGTCTAGCCATGCCAGAGCCTCGTCTAGCCATGCCAGAGACACGTCTAGCCATGCCAAAGCCACGGATAGCCGGGGGATCGAACCCGTGTTGTTTTAGCCCGCCTCGTGGGAAGAGCGAGAATTCACGACGCCCTAAACCACAGGACCATGTAGGATTGTATGGTCGAGTGGTAATCAGTGCCTCAGCCAAGGCCGAGGCACTGATTACCTCATCTTTTGTATAGAATTCTACTGTCTTCAAATTATGTCCCAGAATTTGTATTGATAAAGCCACATACATACATACATCATACATACATACATCATACATACATACACCATACATACATACATACATATATCAAACATACACACATGCATACATAATACCTAGACTGGGTACCTCTTAATGACAGGAATAGGAATTACATTTAAACCAGGAGCTTCGTCTGAAGGCATCACCTGGCTTCGACTTCCTCTTAGCGTCATCAAACATCCGAACACTTCAACAATAAGTCACCAGCCACACCTGGGAAAAACAGCTTTTGTAACTATTATAAACGTGACAAAAGCGACGTTGTTAGTAGTTAGTGAGTTAGACGGAAGTTAGTGAGTTAGCAGGAGCGTGAGTTAGTGTTTCAGAGGAGTTAGAGGGATACTACGGTGGTATGGGGAGTGAGGGATACCCAGTACCCTCTCTGTTAGATGGGATATAAAGCGGGGCAGCTGTCTGCTTCACCAGGTATACTGTGTCTGCTGCCTCACACCGTGTGTGTCTCTGCTCCACCAGGTATACTGTGTGTCTGCTGTCTTACACTGTGTGTGTACTCACCTATTTGTGTTTGCAGGGGTCGAGACTCAGCTCCTGGCCCCGCCTCTTCACTGATCGATACTGGGTCCTCTCCCTGCTCCATGAGCTTTATCATACCTCGTCTTAAAGCTATGTATGGTTCCTGCCTCCACTACATCACTTGCTAGACTATTCCACTTCCTGACAACTCTGTGACTGAAGAAATATTTCCCAACATCCCTTTGACTCATCTGCGTCTTCAACTTACAATTGTGACCCCTTGTGTCTGTGTCCCCTCTCTGGAACATCCTGTCTCTGTCTACCTTATCCATTCCTCGCAGTATTTTGTATGTCGTTATCATGTCTCCAATAACCCTCCTGTCCTCCAGTGTCGTCAGACCGATTTTCCTTAACCTTTCTGGAACTAGCCTTGTTGCAAACCTTTGCACTTTCTCTAATTTCTTGACGTGCTTGACTAGGTGTGGGTTCCAAACTGGTGTTGCATACTCCAGTATGGGCCTGACGTACACGGTGTACAGTGTCTTGAACATTCCTTATTGAGGTATCGGAACGCTGTTCTCAGGTTTGCCAGGCACCCATATGCTGCAGCAGTTATCTGGTTGATGTGTGCTTCCGGAGACGTGCTCGGTGTTATACTCACCCCAAGATCTTTCTCCTTGAGTGAGGTTTGCAGTCTTTGGCCACCTAGACTATACTCTGTCTGCGGTCTTCTTTGCACTTCCCTGATCTTCATGACTTTGCATTTGGCGGGGTTAAATTCGAGTAGCCAGTTGCTGGACCAGGCTTGTAGCCTGTCCAGGTCTCTTTGTAGTCCTGCCTGATCCTCATGTGTGTGTGTGTAAGTGTGTGTGTGTGTGTAAGTGTGTGTGTGTGTGTCTTGTCTTACACTGTGTGTGTGTGTGTGTGTGTGTGTGTACTCACCTAGTTGTGGTTGCAGGAGTTGAGTCACAGCTCCTGGCCCCGCCTCTTCACTGACCGCTACTAGGTCACTCTCCCTGCTCCATGAGCTTTATCATACCTCATCTTAAAGCTATGTATGGATCCTGCCTCCACTACATTACTCTCCAGATTATTCCACTTCCTGACAACTCTGTGACTGAAGAAATACTTCCTAACATCCCGGTGACTCATCTGAGTCAACTTCCAATTGTGACCCCTTGTTGCTGTGTCACATCTCTGGTACATCCTGTCTCTGTCCACCTCGCCAATTCTTTTCAGTATTTTGTGTGGTTATCATATCCCCCTTATCTCCCCTGTCCTCCAGTGTTGTCAGGTCGATGTCCCTTAACCTCTCCTTGTAGGACAAGCTCCTTAGCTCCGGGACTAGTCTCATGCTTCATCAGGTGTGGGTTCCAAACTGGTGCTGCATACTCCAGTATCGGCGTGACGTACACGGTGAACAGAGTCTTGAACGATTCCTTATTCAGGTGTCAGAACACTGTTTTTTTAGGTTTGCCAGGCACCCATATACTGCAGCAGTTATCTGGTGGATGTGCGCCTCAGATGTGCTCGGTATTATACTCACCCTTAGATCCGTTTCCTTGAGTGAGGTTTGTAGTCTTTGGTCCCTTAGCCTGTACTCTGTCTGCGGTCTTCTTTACTCTTCCCCGATCTTCATGGTTCTGCACTTGGTGGGGTTAAACTCCAGAAGCCAGTTGCTGGACCAGGCTTGCAGCCTCTCCAGATCCCTTTGTAGTCCTGCCTGATCCTCATCCAATTGAATTCTCCTCATTAGCTTCACATCGTCTGCAAACGGGGACACTTCTGAGACTATCCCTTCCGCCATGTCATTCACATATACCATAAACAGTAACAGTCCTAGAACTGACCCTTGTGGAACCCCGCTCGTCACGGACGCCCACTCTGATACCTCGTTCCATATCATCACTCAGATCACTAACCATCATTCAGGATCTGATATCCGGGTGGAAAGATTGCATCTGCTATCATCCCAGTGAGTTTTCTTTCTGTGAGTGCTATTATGTCTGGGGACGTCTCCTTGATTCTTTCATGGCACTCGTCACATTTATTTGTTATTCCTTCTGCATTCGTATACCAAACTTTCAACCTCTTCTCTAAAACTGTGGTCTGAGGGTACGTTGGGGTTGGGGAAGTGGGAGACCTGCCGAGGAACTATGGGGGGTTGCTGTGAAGGTGGAGTTTGTTGTGAGGGGGTGGGGGCAGTGCATACAGTGTGTGGGTTTGGGCTAAATTATTGGGTTACATTGGGGTTGTTGGGGTTGAGGGCCTTCTGTAGGTGGTTCTGAGAGAGGTTGTATTTGCTCTTCCTCCTGAGTCTGTGTTGTTTTGCCCATCTCCAAGTTTGTCTCTATTTCCTCCTTGCGTCTTTGTATCCCCTCTTTCAGTTTCTGTCTTTCTTCTTGTGTTCTGTCACAGTCGAGGTACACCCCGAGTACCCTGGTATGTCCCTTAGTTGTGTTTTCTCTTGCACGATCCTGTTTCAAGCCAATTCTGCCTTGAAAATCACTTTGACTGGCCGGTTTCTAGTAAGTAAGTAAGTTTATTCAGGTATACACAAATACAGTTACATAGATTATCATACATAGCAGCATATGTGTAGAAAACCCAGGATAACCCAAAAAAGTCAGACAGAGTGACTTATTTCCTCTTGCAAACACCCCTATTCTCAGAAAACTTGCCAGCTGGGTCATGTCGTTCTTTCCTATTGTTTTCATGATATTTTCAATCACTTTTTTCGCCCCTTGTCTTCTTGCTTCTTAAATTTCCCTTCAACTTCCTGGAGCCCATAAACAAAGACTGACCTCTCCCTTTCATTCTTCCACTGCATTTTCCTTTGTATCCTCTGATTAAGATAAGATAAGATTTCTTCGGATTTTTAACCCCGGAGGGTTAGCCACCCAGGATAACCCAAGAAAGTCAGTGCGTCATCGAGGACTGTCTGTCTTATTTCCATTGGGGTCCTTAATCTTGTCCCCCAGGATGCGACCCACACCAGTCGACTAACAACCCGGGTACCTATTTGCTGCTAGGTGAACATGACAACAGGTGTAAGGAAACACGTCGAAATGTTTCCACCCGCCGGGAATCGAACCCGGGCCCTCCGTGTGTGAAGCGAGAGCTCAAGCCACCAGACCACCGGGCCACTCGATTTTGTTGCCTCCATCCCATCTTTCTTTTCTTCAGTTTCTTCTCTATCTGTTGTCCCTGTGCTCAATGGTCTGTCATTTTTCTTCTCAGCTTTTCCTGGGCACCACTGTGCTCTGTTAGGGACTCTGCATACAGCTTTGCGTTTTCGTTTTCATCAGTCCCTTTGTTTGTTCCTGTTGTGCTCCTCGTCTTTTCTCGGGCTCCATGATGGTCCCTACAGTCCCCTCTTTTGTAACTGATGTAGCAGTTACCGATGTCACGTCTGTACTCCTCTTTGGTTCTTTAGACTGTTTCAGATTTTTCAGTTCTTCTTCCAAGCTCTGTATCTTAGTCTCTGCTGCTGTGGCTTGTAGCTCCCATTTCCTCCTCTTTGCAGCTATCCTCTCCTCCATTTTCTTGCTAAGCTCTTCTAGCTTCCTTCCCCACTCTTGTTTCCTTGTCATGACCTCTGCCACCCAAGCTTCCTTCCCAGACTCATTCTCCAGTCCCCTGGTTTTCTGTCCTGTTCTCTGGCAACCCATTTTCTGTAGTTACCACAGAATGAAAAACTTATGCATTTTTATGTGGTGATTTGTGATGTGTTTGTGAGTGAGTGTGTGTGTGTGTGTGAGTGTGTGTGTCTGCTGTCTTACACAATGTGTGTGTGTGCGTGTTTGCTGCATTACACTGTGTGTGTGCATGTCTGCTGCCTTAAACTGTGTGTGTCTGCTGTCTTATACTGTGTGTGTGTGTGTCTGCTGCCTTACACTGTGTGTGTGTCTGCTGCCTTACACTGTGTATGTGTGTTTGTGTCTGCTGCTTTATACTGTGTATGTGTGTGTGTGTGTGTGTGTGTGTGTGTCTGCTGCCTTACACTGTGTGTGTGTCTGCTGCCTTACACTGTGTGTGTGTCTGCTGTCTTACACTGTGTGTGTGTGTGTCTGCTGCCTTACACTGTGTGTGTGTCTGCTGTCTTACACTGTGTATGTGTGTTGCTCCTTACATGTGTGTGTGCTCTGTCCACTTGGTAGTGCTCCAGTCGTGTCTGGGATCCCAGTACCCAGTGTACTGGGAAGCTCCCAGTACCCAGTGTACTGGGAAGGCTTCCCAGTACCCAGTGTACTGGGAAGGCTCCCAGTCCCAGTTAGGGTCCAGTACCCAGTGTACTGGGAAGGCTCCCAGTACCCAGTGTACTGGGAAGCTTCCCCAGTACCCAGTGTACTGGGAAGGCTCCCCAGTACCCAGTGTACTGGGAAGCTCCCCAGTACCCAGTGTACTGGGAAGGCTCCCCAGTACCCAGTGTACTGGGAAGGCTCCCCAGTACCCAGTGTACTGGGAAGCTTCCCCAGTACCCAGTGTACTGGGAAGGCTCCCCCCAGTACCCAGTGTACTGGGAAGGCTTCCCCTAGTACCCAGTGTACTGGGAAGGCTCCCCAGTACCCAGTGTACTGGGAAGGCTTCCCCCAGTACCCAGTGTACTGGGAAGGCTTCCCCCAGTACCCAGTGTACTGGGAAGGATTTCCCCAGTACCCAGTGTATTGGGAAGGCTCCCCCCAGTACCCAGTGTACTGGGAAGGCTTCCCAGTACCCAGTGTACTGGAAGGCTTCCCAGTACCCAGTGTACTGGGAAGGCTCCCAGTATCCCGTGTACTGGGAAGACTCCCCCCAGTACCCAGTGTACTGGGAAGGCTTCCCCCAGTACCCAGTGTACTGGGAAGGCTTCCCCAGTACCCAGTGTACTGGGAAGGCTTCCCCCAGTACCCAGTGTACTGGGAAGGCTTCCCCCAGTACCCAGTGTACTGGGAAGGCTTCCCAGTACCCAGTGTACTGGGAAGGCTTCCCCCAGTACCCAGTGTACTGGGAAGGCTCCCCCAGTACCCAGTGTACTGGGAAGGCTTCCCCAGTACCCAGTGTACTGGGAAGGCTTCCCCAGTACCCAGTGTACTGGGAAGGCTTCCCCCAGTACCCAGTGTACTGGGAAGGCTTCCCCAGTACCCAGTGTACTGGGAAGGCTTCCCCAGTACCCAGTGTACTGGGAAGGCTTCCCCAGTACCCAGTGTACTGGGAAGGCTTCCCCAGTACCCAATGTACTGGGAAGGCTCCCCAGTACCCAGTGTACTGGGAAGGCTCCCCAGTACCCAGTGTACTGGGAAGGCTCCCCAGTACCCAGTGTACTGGGAAGGCTCCCCAGTACCCAGTGTACTGGGAAGGCTTCCCCCAGTACCCAGTGTACTGGGAAGGCTTCCCCAGTACCCAGTGTACTGGGAAGGCTTCCCAGTACCCAGTGTACTGGGAAGGCTTCCCAAGTACCCAGTGTACTGGAAATGCTTCCCGCAGTACCCAGTGTACTGTGAAGGCTTCCCCAGTACCCAGTGTACTGGGAAGGCTTCCCTAGTACCCAGTGTACTGGAAGGCTCCCCAGTACCCAGTGTACTGGGAAGGCTTCCCCAGTACCCAGTGTACTGGGAAGGCTTCCCCAGTACCCAGTGTACTGGGAAGGCTCCCAGTACCCAGTGTACTGGGAAGGCTCCCCAGTACCCAGTGTACTGGGAAGGCTTCCCAGTACCCAGTGTACTGGGAAGGCTTCCCAGTACCCAGTGTACTGGGAAGGCTTCCCCAGTACCCAGTGTACTGGGAAGGCTTCCCCAAGTACCCAGTGTACTGGAAATGCTTCCCGCAGTACCCAGTGTACTGTGAAGGCTTCCCCCAGTACCCAGTGTACTGGGAAGGCTTCCCCCAGTACCCAGTGTACTGGGAAGGCTCCTCCCAGTACCCAGTGTACTGGGAAGGCTCCCCCAGTACCCAGTGTAATGTGAAGGCTTCCCCCAGTACCCAGTGTACTGGGAAGGCTTCCCCCAGTGTACTGGGAAGGCTCCCCTAGTACCCAGTGTACTGGAAAGGCTTCCCCCAGTGTACTGGGAAGGCTTCCCCAGTACCCAGTGTACTGTGAAGGCTTCCCCCAGTACCCAGTGTACTGGGAAGGCTTCCCCCAGTGTACTGGGAAGGCTCCCCCAGTGCCCAGTGTACTGTGAAGGCTTCCCCCAGTACCCAGTGTACTGGGAAGGCTTCCCCCAGTGTACTGGGAAGGCTTCCTTATAAGTGGATTGTTGATGCAAATCAGTGGAAAGTCACTGATGTCACCAGAGCATCTTAGAGAGAGAGAGAGAGAGAGAGAGAGAGAGAGAGAGAGCAGCAGCAGCAGAGATATGGGCAGGTAGACAGGAATTAAACCCCAACATCACTAACAAGCATTTCTCTATATTCCTTCCCAGATAACACAAACCACCAGCACTACCACAACTACCAGCACTACCAGCATCATGAAAGTCACCACCACCCCCCTCCTGCAGCTGCTGGTGCTGGCTCTAGTCCTTGCAGCCACAGCGTCACCACTACCACAACAGGACTCCCAACGAGACGGCAAATCCATTATAATTCCTATCGTGGTCAAACCTCCTGTACTACCAGCAGGAACCTGGCCCACCTGGCCCATCTTGCCCACCTGGCCCACCTGGCCCATCTTGCCCACCTGGCCCATAAAGGGTTAATGGCCCAACTGAGATTCCTAGCCCAGTTGGGGTTCCTGGCCCAGTTGGGGTTCCTGGCCCAGCTGGGGTTCCTGGCCCAGCTGGATTCCGGTCCCAGTTGGAGTTCCTGTCCCAGTTGGGGTTCTTGGCCCAGCTGGAGTTCCTGGCCCAGTTGGGGTTCCTGGCCCAGCTGGGGTTCCTGGCCCAGCTGGAGTTCCTGGCCCAACTGGGGTTCCTGGCCCAGCTGGGGTTCCTGACTCACCTAGGGTTCCTGGCCCAGCTGGGGTTCCTGACTCACCTACGGCTCCAGGCCCAGCTGGGGTTCCTGGCACAAATGAGGTTCCTGGCCCAGCTGGGGTTCCCTCAGAAAGAAGAAACCTCTCCATTTCAAATATCATGAAGGAAGTGAACCCCCAAGTGAACTCCAAATGAACCCCAAATGAACCCCAAGTTTAGCTGTCGAGATACCGTTTAGGGACACCCAATAACGTTGTTTGTACCGTTTTTATGAGAACCTTCTTGTATTTTTCTGTTGTGTTACCGTTTAGGGCACACCCAAATCCGTTGTTTTACCTTTTTTTTATGAGAACCTTCACGTGTAACGTTATCTGGTGTATTACTGTTTAGTCCCCGTTGCTTTTACTGATTTTATATGAACCATTAAAACCTGTTTGTTACAATGTTGTTGGTTTAGTTGTTCCCGTTGGATCTACTGTTTAACGGGAGAGACACAGAAATTACTGTTAACAGAGAAATAGTTATCATGTACCGGTCTCACTGTTGGTTTTGTCTCTGAGTCACTGTTACAGTGCAAGGCAGTGAGTGAGTCTACAGTGCCAGACAGTGTGAGACACTGCTACAGTGCCAGGCAGTGAGTCACTTTTACAGTGCCAGGCAGTGAGTGAGACACTGTTACAGTGTCAGGCAGTGAGTGAGTCACTGTTACAGTGCCAGGCAGTGAGTGAGTCACTGTTACAGTGCCAGGCAGTGAGTGAGACACTGTTACAGTGCCAGGCAGTGAGTGAGTCACTGTTACAGTGCCAGGCAGTGAGTGAGTCACTGTTACAGTGCCAGGCAGTGAGTGAGACACTGTTACAGTGCCAGGCAGTGAGACACTGTTACAGTGCCAACCAGTGAGTAAGTCACTATTACAGTGCCAACTAGTGAGTGAGTCACTGTTACAGTGCCAGGCAGTGAGTGAGTCACTGTTACAGTGCCAGGCAGAGAGTGAGTCACTGTTACAGTGCCAGGCAGTGAGTGAGGCACTGTTACAGTGCCAGACAGTGAGTGAGTCACTGTTACAGTGCCAGACAGTGTGTGAGTCACTGTTACAGTGCCAGACAGTGAGTGAGTCACTGTTACAGTGTCAGGCAGTGAGTGAGTCACTGTTACAGTGCCAGGCAGTGAGTGAGTCACTGTTACAGTGCTAGGCAGTGAGTGAGTCACTGTTACAGTGCCAGGCAGTGAGTGAGTCACTGTTACAGTGCCAGGCAGTGAGTGAGTCACTGTTACAGTGCCAGGAAGTGAGTGAGTCACTGTTACAGTGCCAGGCAGTGAGTGAGTCACTGTTACAGTGCCAGGCAGTGAGTGAGTCACTGTTACAGTGCCAGGAAGTGAGTGAGTCACTGTTACAGTGCCTCAATAAACACTCCAGCCTTCAATCTGATATTTTAATGATCACCTCCCCTGCACTAGCATTAGTAGTAATAGTAGTAGTAGTAGTAGTAGTAGCAATAGTAATATTAGTAGTAGTAGTAGTAGCAATAGTAGTAGCAATAGTAATAGTAGTAGTAGTAGTAGTCAATAGTAATAGTAGTAGTAATAGTAGTAATAGCCGTAGTAGTAGTAGTAGCAATAGTAATAGTAGTAACAGTAGTAGTAATAGTAATAGTAGTAGCAGTAGCAGTAGAAGCAATAGTAATAGTAGTAGCAGTAGCAGTAGTAGCAATAGTAATAGTAGTAATAGCCGTAGTAGTAGTAGTAGCAATAGTAGTAGCAGTAGCAGTAGTAGCAATAGTAATAGTAGTAACAGTAGTAGCAATAGTAATAGTAGTAACAGTAGTAGCAATAGTAATAGTAGTAGCAGTAGCAGTAGTAGCAATAGTAATAGTAGTAACAGTAGTAGTAATAGTAGTAGCAGTAGCAGTAGTAGCAATAGTAATAGTAGTAGTAATAGTAGTAATAGCCGTAGTAGTAGTAGTAGCAATAGTAATAGTAGTAACAGTAGTAGTAATAGTAGTAGCAGTAGCAGTAGTAGCAATAGTAATAGTAGTAGTAGCAGTAGTAGCAATAGTAATAGTAGTAGCAGTAGCAGTAGTAGCAATAGTAATAGTAGCAGTAGATGTAATTTGATTGGTTTGTAGGATCCCAGAAAGTTGTCCCCGTGTTGCTTAAAGCCCAGCCCTCTCTACATTGATCCAGGCAGGAGAGAGTCAGGCAGGAAGTCCTCTTGAATATCCTCTTATCCTCTTTTCCACCAAACACAAACGTCGACAGAAACGTCGACACAAACCACAAGAACAGCAACCCAGTAGAAAGTGAAAACAGTCCTAATCAACCCACTATCTCCTCTGTCTACCTCATATCCTACATGGTCTTCTGACCATGACAAGGGTCTTAGGACCATACCTGGAGAGGATTTCAGGGGTCAACGCCCCCGGTCTGTGACCAGGCCTCTGACGACAATCTTAAGACCATGACGATACTTAGCGTAGTAGTCAGACCAATCACATGACCAAACAAGACTGGGAGGTCTACACTCTACTCACAACAGCAGCCTAGCATAGACCAGGTCATCTGTGATACTTTGTATTCTACTTGTCTACCTCCTTCCTAGCGCCTAACATCTACCTCTTAGCACCTAGCACTTGCCTCTTAGCACCTAGCACTTGCCTCTTAGCACCTAGCACTTGCCTCTTAGCACCTAGCAGTAGTTATCTTGCACTGCGTTATCTCACCTGCTTATCAGATCATTAATATCGATCATTGCTGAGAAGTTGATGACTAAGACACATGTACAACACTTAAGTATCTTTGCTAATGAGTAAGGCACATGTACATGTACACACGATAGAAGGTTGTCAGTCCCGTAGTCTTGATAGAAGGTGGTCACTCTCGTAGTCTTGATAGAAGGTGGTCAGTCCCATAGTCTTGATAGAAGGTGGTCAGCCCCGTAGTCTTGATAGAAGGTGGTCAGTCCCGTAGTCTTGATAGAAGGTGGCCAGTCCCATAGTCTTGATAGAAGGTGGTCAGCCCCGTAGTCTTGATAGAAGGTGGTCAGCCCCGTAGTCTTGATAGAAGGTGGTCAGTCCCATAGTCTTGATAGAAGGTGGTCAGTCCCGTAGTCTTGATAGAAGGTAGTCAGTCCCATAGTCTTGATAGAAGGTGGTCAGCCCCGTAGTCTTGATAGAAGGTGGTCAGTCCCACACTCTACACAGTAGGCTTCTGTTGCCTCCCCTGTATTCGACTGACGAAGCCCATGAATAATGATATCTAACTGTTGCACAATTGACCTATTTATTAACTTCTCAGTATTATATACCATTATTATAAACACAAAATATGTTTCTTGGTATATGTCAATGTTTTTCAAAAAGCTGCCCTTGGTGAGCGAAACGTTGTACTCGAGACTTGGTGATTACATGAGCATTTCAACCAAACAGCAGAGATTATAACTACAAAATATTTTATGAATCTGAAGAGAGGTTCGAGGTTCCTTAACCAGAAGTTTGGTAAGTTAGAGTAGGAAGAAGGATAGATAAGGATGGAATGTGAAGAAAGGATAGGTGGGGGTGAGGCTAGAGTCTAATAAAGGTCAATGTCCCAACCACTTTGTTGCATATTGATAAAAGTGTGTGTGTGTTGTGTTAGCCATGATAATCACTGCATGGGGTATCCCACACCACCCGTCAGCGGCACACATGTGTTGCATACATGCGTGGTGCTGAATTGGGGAGTAGGTATTGCTTTTGCTATTGCCTTTTTTTTGCCCAGAGACTGGTTGCTTGGGCTGGTTACTTGGTTGGCTTGGTTAGATAATGTTCGTCAGGAAACACGACAAGTGTTTCCTGGTTTTGTATTAGATGTAAGGTCTGGATAATAGGGTTGATTTTATCTATCTTGAACATAGAATGGCTCTGGTCGTACTCATTGTTCTGTATCTTCAGGGAGATTACTCAGAATCTTTGGTCTTGGGAAGTTCTTCTGGTGTATGTAACGTTGAACTCTTTATTGGAGGGACATCCTGTGTGTCCTGTTGGGAGGTGTGTTAATGATGTAGTCAGTGGTGTTAGTTAGTTGTGGTGGGTTTTCTCTGTCTGGTATATAGAGTTCTTGCATGGTATATAGTTGTCGCTTCTTTAACTTGTCCAACCTGACATTTACTGCCTGGATCTCCTGCTGGATGTGCAGATCTTCCATTCTGACTCTGTACCTGAGTCTGGTGGCTGTGATACAGCAGAGTGCCTTGTTCTGGACTCTTGGCAGCTGTAACATGTTGCTTTTTGTTGTCAGCGGCATGGTCAAGCCAGGATATTCAAGCACAGGTCTTATCATCATGGTCACGCCAGGATATTCAAGCACAGGTCTTATCATCATGGTCACGCCAGGATATTCGTGCACAGGTCTTATCATCATGGTCACGCCAGGATATTCAAGCACAGGTGTTATCATCATGGTCACGCCAGGATATTCAAGCACAGGTGTTATCATCATGGTCACGCCAGGATATTCGTGCACAGGTGTTATCATCATGGTCACGCCAGGATATTCAAGCACAGGTGTTATCATCATGGTCACGCCAGGATATTCAAGCACAGGTGTTATCATCATGGTCACGCCAGGATATTCAAGCACAGGTGTTATCATCATGGTGACGTGTGATGTAGAGTGGAGTAATCTGTTGATCTCGTAGCCCAGGATATTGTTGGGGTTTTTGATGGTGATGATCGGTGTTCCTCTGATGGAGATACCTCCATTGCTTACAATTGTTGGGGCAAAACATCAGACGGTGCTGATGAGGACCTTGTCAGACGGTGCTGATGAGGACCTTGTCAGACGGTGCTGATGAGGACCTTGTCAGACGGTGCTGATGAGGACCTTGTCAGACGGTGCTGATGAGGACCTTGTCAGACGGTGCTGATGAGAACCTTGTCAGGATGGGTCGTCATTCTCCATTTCTTCTCCCAGTTGTCTGTTTTTCGCAGTTCAGTATTCATTTTTTCTATTACCTTCTGTGCCTGTTTTGTCTAACGAAGGGATGAATAAAACTACATGTATAACATCGTCAGCAAATTGCGTAATGATGGTGTCATTAAATTCAGGTTGGGGAGGTCATTTATATACATGGTGAAGAATATTGAGCTCAGATACGAACCCTGTGGCACTCCAGCTGTTGTTGTGAATGACTCTGCTCTTTTGCAGATGAAGGAGATGATGCTTCTACCTGATGTATATGGCTGAGAAAGGTTCAGTTGTGATCTGGAATGTCTGCAAGTTGAAATATGAGGCCGTCGTACCACAAGCTATCAAAAGCTTTGT
Source organism: Cherax destructor (assembly GCA_009830355.1). Taxonomy (NCBI): domain Eukaryota; kingdom Metazoa; phylum Arthropoda; class Malacostraca; order Decapoda; family Parastacidae; genus Cherax; species Cherax destructor. Next base: position 303,938 of record WNWK01000742.1, on the reverse strand, counting down.
GTACATCCCAAGTTGCAGTAAGGGCAACACTGCCTTGTTTCCTTAGGCTGTCCATGGCATTGACGGAGTGTTGGGGTCCTCGGTGGATCCTAGAACCAAACTGTTTTTCGGTGGAGAGGTGATTGAAATGAATGTAAGAGCTCAGTCTGTTAGAGATGATTTTTTCAAAGACTTTGCCAGTGACTTCGAGTAATGAGACAGATCTGTAGCTCTCAGCTTATGTTTGTCTTCGCTGGCTTGAAAATAAATATCATCCTTGCTGTTTTAAGTGTCAAGGGGAAATGTCCAGAGGCCAGGGATGGCATTATAAATATTTACCAAAGACATCTTGCAGTTTCTGGGTAAGTATTTGCTTTGTTGTTATGCCTGAGAGGCCAGAAGCTTTATTTCTCATTCTTCCTATGACTTGGCACATCTCCCATAGGGTAATTGGTGTAGTAAGGAGGTGTTCGTCTTCGAGGGAGGATGTGTCACTGGCATCCGTTAGAAGTCTCCTCGGTTGTCATCTCTCCGCTGGTTGATCCACTAGTAGTTGTTATTGTTGCATCTTCTACTATCATTGTGTGAGAGGAAGAGAAAGGTTGATTAATTCTTACACAGGAGAAGTTCTGGAGAGACCTTGAGAATATTAAAGTAAGTGAACCCTTCTCTTCGCTTTCAACAACAGTATATAACAGCTCTCGCCTAGCTACCTTCATCAGCCATCTGTCTGCTGTCTCACAGGGCGTGTCTGCTGGCGTCTGTGTTGTCTGCCGTGTCGCCAGGTAAGTCTACCAACATGAAACTCATTGCAGACACAAACATCTCAGTCTTGTGTACAAGTCATCTTCCATCCTGACACCAGTAACTTCCATCAACACTCTACCTGTCTGCAACACGTCCCAGTAACTTCCGTCAACACTACCTGTCTGCAACCCGTCCCAGTAACTTCCGTCAACACTACCTGTCCGCAACCCGTCCCAGTAACTTCCGTCAACACTACCTGTCCGCAACCCGTCCCAGTAACTTCCGTCAACACTACCTGTCTGCAACCCGTCCCAGTAACTTCCGTCAACACTACCTGTCCGCAACCCGTCCCAGTTACTTCCGTCAACACTACCTGTCTGCAACCCGTCCCAGTAACTTCCGTCAACACTACCTGTCCGCAACCCGTCCCAGTAACTTCCGTCAACACTACCTGTCCGCAACCCGTCCCAGTAACTTCCGTCAACACTACCTGTCTGCAACCCGTCCCAGTAACTTCCGTCAACACACTACCTGTCTGCAACACGTCCCAGTAACTTCCGTCAACACTCTACCTGTCCGCAAAACGTCCCAGTAACTTCCGTCAACACTCCACCTGTCCGCAACACGTCCCAGTAACTTCCGTCAACACTACCTGTCCGCAACACGTCCCAGTAACTTCCATCAACACTCTACCTGTCCGCAACACGTCCCAGTAACTTCCGTCAACACTCTACCTGTCCGCAACACAATCACTGCAACACAGCCATTGGAACAGTTTTATAGAAACACGAGATGATAACATATGCCTCTCTCTTTCTCTCTCTCTCTCTTCTCTCTCTCTCTCTCTCTCTCTCTCTCTCTCTCTCTCTCTCTCTCTCTCTAAGGTAGTGGTAGTTAGACCTTCACTGGTAGTTGTGAAGGTCTAACTGTTTCGTAAGTCCACTCGTTGGTGAAACATTCAGTGTTTGGCCTCCAGGGTACACCCTGGTCCTACACCCTGGACCAGGGCACACCTGGTCCTACACCCTGGACCAGGACACACCCTGGTCCTACACCCTGTTCCAAGGTACTTGAGGGGAAACTCTCAACTACCAACCTTTTCGATACAGTTCTTGAACTCCGTCAGTGTACCTGATATTCCCCATGTTATCTGATTGTCTGGCCTTACCATACAGACTTCCATCCCTCTCTTCTTGCACACGAAAATCAATTCCTATGCAAGCAAAAGACTCGGCAGGAGATGCAACATTCCCCCGATGAAAAGCAGGGGCGCCACTAGTACACTGAGAGACAACACCATAAGTGTCCGGGGCCTAAGACTGTTCAACTGCCTCCCAGCATACATAAGGGGGATTACCAATAGACCCCTGGCTGTCTTCAAGAAGGCACTGGACAGGCACCTAAAGTCAGTACCTGACCAACCGGGCTGTGGTTCGTACGTCAGATTGTGTGCGGCCAGCAGTAACAGCCTAGTTGATCAGACCCTGATCCACCACGAGGTCTGGTCTCAGACCGAGCCGCGGGGGCGTTGACCCCCGAAACCCTCTCCAGGTAAACTCCAGGTAAACCACATCCATCCCTCTCTTCATCCACCACATCCATCCCTCTCTTCACCCACCACATCCATCCTCTCTCATCAACCATCCATCCTCTTCATCCACATCCATCCCTCTCTTCATCCACCACATCCATCCCTCTCTTCACCACCACATCCATCCCTCTCTTCACCACCACATCCATCCCTCTCTTCACCCACCACATCCATCCCTCTCTTCATCCACCCATCCATCCCTCTTCATCCACCACATCCATCCCTCTCTTCATCCACCACATCCATCCCTCTCTTCATCCACCACATCCATCCCTCTCTTCATCCACCACATCCATCCCTCTCTTCACCCACCACATCCATCCCTCTCTTCATCCACCACATCCATCCCTCTCTTCACCCACCACATCCATCCCTCTCTTCACCCACCACATCCATCCCTCTCTTCACCCACCACATCCATCCCTCTCTTCATCCACCACATACATCCCTCTCTTCACCCACCACATCCATCCCTCTCTTCATCCACCACATCCATCCCTCTCTTCACCCACCACATCCATCCCTCTCTTCACCCACCACATCCATCCCTCTCTTCATCCACCACATCCATCCCTCTCTTCACCCACCACATCCATCCCTCTCTTCACCCACCACATCCATCCCTCTCTTCATCCACCACATCCATCCCTCTCTTCATCCACCACATCCACCCCTCTCTTCATCCACCACATCCACCCCTCTCTTCATCCACCACATCCATCCCTCTCTTCATCCACCACATCCATCCCTCTCTTCATCCACCACATCCATCCCTCTCTTCATCCACCACATCCACCCTCTCTTCATCCACCACATCCATCCCTCTCTTCATCCACCACATCCATCCTCTCTTCACCCACCACATCCATCCTCTCTTCATCCACCACATCCATCCCTCTCTTCATCCACCACATCACCCTCTCTTCATCCACCACATCCACCCTCTCTTCATCCACCACATCCATCCCTCTCTTCATCCACCACATCCATCCCTCTCTTCATCCACCACATCCACCCCTCTCTTCATCCACCACATCCATCCCTCTCTTCATCCACCACATCCATCCCTCTCTTCACCCACCACATCCATCGTTCTTGTTCTGGTGAACATTAAAATATAACATCTGCTGTTCTATATCCTCACCAGATGTTCACTTGTCTTGTTACTAGCAGTAATTCAAGAACATACGTAGTATGTTATAAGTATCACCTGTCTAGGTCTTCAAGAAGCGTCTGTGGATACTGTCTGCTGTAGCCTCGTCTTTAAAAAGTATTCTAATGTATTTTTCTCTGTTTATTCTTGCCAGACAGCAACAACGATCCAACCACCACTACTACCACCAGCACCACCGTGAGCACCGCCACCAGCACCACCATGAAGACCACCACCGGCATGCTTCTCCTGTGTGTGGTGACAGCCGTCACAGCCGTCACAGCCGTCACAGCCGTCTCTGACCCTCAGAACGCCGTCTCTGATCAGAATTCAAAGGGACGCTTTTTTCTCCCTCCTCTTCCTATAGTTGTGCCGATCGTAATAGAACCAACTGCGACCACCACCACAGCAACAGTCACCTCAACCAGCTGGTGTATTGGCACACTCTGTTTCCCTAACTTGTTCCCAACAGTGCCTCCCGTTGGTAGGAAGTAACGAAAGCTTTGTTGACATTAGGACCACGAACAGTTACCGTTGTTTCAAGACGTTTGCGGCTAAGCGTTAAGTCATTCCTGTTTCCCCGCTGTCCAAGCCGTTATTACCTCATTGTTATATTACTGTGTTAAATTCCTGTTAACTTACTGTTAGACTGTTCATTGCCACGAGATGGATCACTGTTTGATGAGCGAGACACAGCAGTCACTACTGTCTAAGGTACCGTTCGCCCCTGGGCCTAGACTCACTGCTGACTCACACACTCACTCACTGACTCACTCACTGACTCAGGTAGAACATCTGTAATGTACTCATCAAAATAAATTTTAATTCTGACACACCTGCTTCCTCCTTAATGACCTCTCATGACCTGCAACCGCCATCAACACCCCCGTCAACTGCAAGTTGACAGGGGGGTTAAACAGTGCTTGACAGTCTCAAGTCCGAGAGAAAACACAAACCAGAGAACGTTTCTCTTGCAGTGTTTCTAATTTATATGATCAGTAGAAGGTACTTAGAAATGTATATAAGTTTAATGGTAATACGATCGTAAACTAAGAAATCCAACTAGAGGATAATTTTGAAGACTTGAAGCAGAGGAAGGAAGAAGACAGAAGAAGTTCATTCAACTATATTGGTATTGATATGCAGAGGAGGTGGAGGCAGGAACTGTGTGTGTGTTTGTACACACACACGACAAGGTAACAGCAGTAAGACAGGAGAGAGAGAGGTGGGGTAGACTGCATTTTCTTGGTCTGTAAGAAAGCTTTTGACACAGTTCTGCACAATAACAGGTAGGAATAACAGGAAAGGCACTGCAATGGATCAGGAAATACCTGACAGGAAGGCAACAATGAGTCATGGTACGTGGCGAGGTGTCAGAGTGGGCACCTGTGATGAGCGGGGTTCCCCAGGGATCAGTCCTAGGACCAGTGCTGTTTCTGGTATATGTGAACGACATAACGGAAGGAAAAGACTCAGAAGTGTCCCTGTTTGCAGATGATGTGAAGCTGATGTGAAGAATTCAATCGGACGAGGACCAGGCAGAACTACAAAGGGATCTGGACAGGCTGCAAGCCTGGTCCAGCAACTGGCTCCTGGAGTTCAACCCCACCAAGTGCAGAGTCATGAGAAAGTGCAAGGGTTTACAAAAAGACTAGTCCCAGAGCTAAGGGTAATGTCCTACGAGGAGAGGTTAAGAGAAATCGACCTGACGACACTGGAGGACAGGAGGGATAGGGGAGACATGATAACGACATATAAAATACTGCGAGGAATTGACAAGGTGGACAGAGACAGGATGTTCCAGAGATGGAATACAACTGAATGTTGAAAACTCAGATGAGTCACAGGGATGTTAGGAAGTATTTCTTCGGTCATAGAGTTGTCAGGAAGTGGAACAATCTGGGGAGTGATGTAGTGGAGGCAGGATCCATACATAGCTTTAAGACGAGGTACGGTAAATTTCATGGAGCAGGGAGAGAGTGGACCTAGTAATGATCAGCGAAAAGGTGGAGCCAGGAGCTGTGATTCGATCCCTGCAACCACAACTAGGTGAGTACACACACACAGTTTGCAAGCCTTGACTGGTGCAGCGGGCGGTCACTAACAGTCTGGTTGAGACTGGAGCGCACCTAGTAGCCGGAGGATTGAACCTGCAACACGCCTTCTGCTGAATGACCCACGCTAGTTTAGCGCTTCATGAAATACAGATAAATACACAGATACATCCCAACACAAATGGATGAATAAGACACCTGTACAACACCTGGGTGTCTTTATTGATGAATCAGACACATGTACAACACCTGTGTGTCTTTATTGATGAATAAGACACCTGTACAACACCTGGGTGTCTTTATTGATGAATCAGACACCTGTACAACACCTGTGTGTCTTTATTGATGAATCAGACACCTGTACAACACCTGGGTGTCTTTATTGATGAATCAGACACCTGTACAACACCTGTGTGTCTTTATTGATGAATAAGACACCTGTACAACACCTGGGTGTCTTTAGTGATGAATAAGACACATGTACAACACCTGTGTGTCTTTATTGATGAATAAGACACATGTACAACACCTGGGTGTCTTTATTGATGACAGTGTAACTGTGTACTGTGTGACTGTGTACTGTGTGACTGTACTGTGTACTGTGTGACTGTGTACTGTGTGACTGTACTGTGTACTGTGTGACTGTACTGTGTACTGTGTGACTGTGTACTGTGTGACTGTGTACTGTGAGACTGTGTACTGTGTGACTGTGTACTGTGTGACTGTGTACTGTGAGACTGTGTACTGTGTACTGTGAGACTGTGTACTGTGTACTGTGAGACTGTGTACTGTGTGACTGTGTACTGTGTGACTGTGTACTGTGTGACTGTGTACTGTGTGACTGTGTACTGTGTGACTATGTACTGTGTACTGAGAGACTGTGTACTGTGTGACTGTGTACTGTGTGACTATGTACTGTGTACTGTGAGATTGTGTACTGTGTACTGTGTGACTGTGTACTGTGTGACTGTGTACTGTGTGACTATGTACTGTGTACTGAGAGACTGCGTACTGTGTGACTGTGTACTGTGTGACTGTGTACTGTGTGACTGTGTACTTTGTACTGTGAGACTGTGTACTGTGTGACTGTGTACTGTGTGACTATGTACTGTGTACTGTGAGATTGTGTACTGTGTACTGTGAGATTGTGTACTGTGTACTGTGAGATTGTGTACTGTGAGATTGTGTACTGTGTACTGTGAGATTGTGTACTGTGTACTGTGAGAGTGTGTACTGTGTACTATGAGATTGTGTACTGTGTACTGTGAGATTGTGTACTGTGTGACTGTGTACTTTGTACTGTGTACTGTGTACTAGACACCCAGCACAATACACTGATCAAATTATTCTCAGTCTGAACGAACAATGAAACTTGAACAATGAACATTGAACAATGAACAATGAACAATGAACATTGAACAATGAACATTGAACAATGAACAATGAACAATGAACATTGAACAATGAACATTGAACAATGAACATTGAACAATGAACATTGAACAATGAACATTGAACAATGAACATTGAACAATGAACATTGAACAATGAACATTGAACAATGAACATTGAACAATGAAACTTGAACAATGAACATTGAACAATGAACAATGAACATTGAACAATGAACATTGAACAATGAACATTGAACAATGAACATTGAACAATGAACATTGAACAATGAACATTGAACAATGAACATTGAACAATGAACATTGAACAATGAACATTGAACAATGAAACTTGAACAATGAACATTGAACAATGAACATTGAACAATGAACATTGAACAATGAACATTGAACAATGAACATTGAACAATGAACATTGAACAATGAAACTTGAACAATGAACATTGAACAATGAACATTGAACAATGAACATTGAACAATGAACATTGAACAATGAACATTGAACAAGGTGCAGAAACTAAGGCACTTGACTTTTCAATAGGCCTATCACCTGAGTACAGGCCTACGTCATACTTGCAACAAAACACACTTGAGTCACCTGGCACTGCCTACCAGAGCAACAGTGACTTAACAGTGACTTAACAGTGACTTAAGGAGATTATTATTATTATTATTATTATTATTATTATTATTATTATTATTATTATTATAACTACGGTACAATAACTACTACTTCCACCATTTTGTTGTAGTAGATGCTTTGGTAGTAGTAGTAGCAGCTGTAGTAGTAGTGGTAGTAGTAGTGGTAGTAGTAGTGGTAGTAGGAGCTTTGGTAGTGGTGGTGGTGGTTGTCGTAGTGGGACAGAAGGGATTGGGGAAGCAGAGGTAGAAGGCTGGCCTGGGGAATGTCCCAACGGCGGCGTTGGTTAGGGAGATCAGAGGAACGGGAACCAGGAAACGACCTTCACCTCTGTTGTGGTCGTTCTGGGGGACCGGAGCGGCGCTGGCGACGACCACACACGCCAGGATGGTCGTCCAGGTGATCGTCATGGTGCTGGGGATGTCGCCTGGGGAAGGGTCAACAGTATCTGAGTAACAGAAGTACGACCGGAGACTCTAACCGTGGTCGTGGCAGGTAGTGTCGTACGTAAACAAGTTATGAGGCTTTTAAGTGCTTCTGTGTGAGTCCCTGTATGTGTGTATGTTGCTGCTGGCTTACCTGCTGAGGCAGCAGAGGTACTGCTGGTGTTAAGACAGCAGAGGTACTGCTGGTGTTAAGACAGCAGAGGTACTGCTGGTGTTAAGACAGCAGAGGTACTGCTGGTGTTAAGACAGCAGAGGTACTGCTGGTGTTAAGACAGCAGAGGTACTGCTGGTGTTAAGACAGCAGAGGTACTGCTGGTGTAATATTAGTGTAAATAACAGTTTACCTTCCTACTAGCATATCTCCAGGTATTATAATTGCTTTTCACACAGCTGAGTTACTTACCTGTTATTAACTCTCAATATTTATACAGTAAGATATTACAATGAACTCATTGAAAATAAGTTATTTACTATATATGATAATTCATGTAACTGTATTTATGTGGTGACATCCAGACTAATCCAGGACCTCAAGCTATGGTACAGGTGCAATACAGACAGATAAGTGACGGTGATAATGACGGTCTAGTACCTAGGAATGATAACCTTAACTCTACATGTAATGCACACACAGGTCAATGTGAGACAATAGAACCATTCTCATTATCTCAGACACCACCAGACGTATGTATACATTGTACTGAGGTACGAAAGAAGAACAGTAAATATACATTATGTAAATTGTGTAAGGGGTGGGTGCATAATGGATGTGTGTTGGGTAATGGTAATGGTGCCAGATTTCATTTTGTTTGTAACAAATGCACTTTGGCACAGTTACCCTTTAGCAATGATGACATTGATTTACGTAATTTGAATGCTAATGACCCCTTGCCGTATATTGATGATTATGATTGTCTTAGGAAAACAGGCCTTCACTTTATTCATGTCAACGCAAGATCACTTCTTCCAAAATTGGCAGAGATTAGGATTCTAGCTAACAGAACTAGAGCGGCAGTTATATCCATCTCGGAATCCTGGTTGGATGATACGGTGACTGACGACGAGGTCAAAATAGAAGGTTACAATATAAAACACTTAGATAGGAATAGAAAAGGTGGTGGTGTATGTGGCTACATAAAGAACGACTTAGCCTACAACCCAAGACCTGATTTAAATGACAATAAACTGGAGATTCTATGGTTTGAAGTGTTGCTTCCCAAGACCAAACCCATCTTAGTAGCAACTAGTTACCGCCCTCCCACCCATGACCAGTTCTTAGAGGACTTCTCCAGAGTCTTGTCAGGACTTGATAACAATTGCGAGACAGTAATACTGGGAGACTTCAAATAACGGGCTATGTAAAAGATATAAGCAAATTCTAAGTTTAAATAGTTACACTCAACTAATTAATACACCAACCCGGATCACACAGTTCTCAGCCACCCTAATTGACCACATACTTTGTAACCGCCCTGAGAACATTAGTCAGTCAGGGGTCATTACCACAGGTCTTAGTGATCATTTCATCATTTACTGTACCAGGAAAATTACTAGGGAACGGATAGGCCTACACAAGACAATAAAAATTAGGTCAACTAGAAACTACAGTAAAGAAACACTGGTAAATATGCTACACAATTGTGACTGGTCAGTGATAACAAGTTGCACGGACGTAAATGATGCCTGGGAAAAATTCAAAACAATGTTCACTGCCATCCTTGATAACATTGCACCAGTTAAAGAGGTTAGGATTAAACGAAGAACTGAACCCTGGATGACTACTGAGATATTAGATAATATGAAATTCAGAGACCAGTTGATAAAAAGATTTAAGGCAAACAGACAGGATATTGCAGCACTAAATGAATTCCAAAGGGTGAGGAACAGAGTGCAGAGGCTTATAAAAGACGCTCAAAAATCGAAGAGTACAAGAATAACCCCAGAAAGTTCTGGCAACAACTCAAACAGATGGGGTATAGCCATAAACCTGTAGATAGATCTAACATAGTTCTAAATGTCGATAACGAGGTATGCCACGAAACAACTAAAGTGGCAAACTGTTTTAATTCATACTACACAACTGTGGCATCAACACTAGTAAGTAAGCTACCAGCTGCATCAAATACCTTTAACACAGACTCTGATAAGTTTAAAACATACTATACCAATAAAGGAGTAACTCCAAACAGTTGTCAACTAGTAAGTGTATCTCATGACTTCGTGCAAAAAGAACTAAGCAGGTTAAACCCAATTAAGAGCACCGGCCCAGATAACATCCCGTCTAAGTTCCTAAAAGATGGTGCCTCTGAACTGGCAATCCCCATTGATATAAAAAAATAATAAATCTGTCCATCACCACTAATACAGTGCCAGAGAGGTTCAAGGAGGCCAGAGTTACTCCTATCTTCAAGAAAAATAGTAGGTCCGATGTCAGCAACTATAGGCCTGTTAGTATACTCAGTGTAATATCCAAAATTCTAGAGAGGGCGGTGTACTGTCAAGTAGTTAAATATCTTAGTGACAACAACATTCTTCATAGTTACCAATCAGGCTTTAGGAGATCTTACTCAACCGACACCTTCCTAATTAATCTGATGGATTACATGAGAACTGAAATGTCTATAGGAAACCTCATAGGAATGGTAACTTTAGACTTGCAAAAGGCCTTCGATACTGTCAACCACAATATATTATGTAAGAAACTTCAAGCTATCGGCATAGGTTCCATAGACTGGTTTAAGTCCTATCTTAGCAACAGGAAACAAATTGTCAAAATCAACAAAACATAATCAGAACCCCTGCCGATAGCATGTGGAGTTCACCAAGGTAGTATTCTGGGTCCTTTATTATTCCTGTGTTACGTAAATGACATGCTCATCAGTGTCAAGTGCAAACTTCTACTAGTATGCGGATGACAGTGCTCTGTTAGTGTCAGTTAAAGACCCACAAGATATAGCTAATGTATTAATACTGGAACTGGAGTCCTGCAGCAAATGGTTAGTAGACAACAAACTATCGTTACATCTCGGGAAAACAGAAGCCATACTCTTTGGCACGAAATATAAACTGAGCAGGGTAAATAATTTTAATGTCCGGTGTAATGGGGAATCCATCACTTCAGTTTCCTCAGTAAAATATCTGGGAATCCCCTTTGACCCATGCATGTCAGGAGAACTGATAGGGAACAATGTAGTAAAGAAAGCGAATGCCAGACTGAAGTTCCTCTACAGACAAGCACAGTGTCTACCTACTGAGGCTCGCAGGACCCTATGTCTAGCCCTTATACAATGTCATATTGACTACGCTTGCTCTTCATGGTACTCTGCCTTGACAAAAAACTGAAAGATAAACTGCAAATCACCCAGAACAAAATGGTAAGATTCATCCTGGACCTGGGTCCAAGAGAACATGTAGGCCAGGATGATTTACAACAATTGGATATGCTGAATATTGAAGACAGAGTAAAACAACTTAAGTTGAATCAAGTTTATAAAATTGCTCACAAACAGTGTCCAGAATATCTTGCTGCCAATTTTGTCAAGGCTGGGAACCAAAGCAGTCATAGTACTAGGGGGAGAGAGCACAACTTTGTAGTTCCTACAGTCAGTGGCCAGGCTTCAAACACCTTTTATTGTACAGCAATAAAGGAATGGAACAGACTGCCTGCACATGTCAAAGCCAGTCATAGTATGAGCCAGTTCAAGAAGAGAACCAAAAGGTACCTAATGAATGTAGCGACAGAAAGGCACCTAATGAATGTAGCGACAGAAAGATACCTAATGAATGTAGCGACAGAAAGATACCTAATGAATGTAGCGACAGAAAGGTACCTAATTATTGTAGCTACAGAAAGGTACCTAATGAATGTAGCGACAGAAAGGAAGGAGAATGATTTTTTATTTGTTTAGCTAACACACATGTATATGTAAATAACTCTTTTTACCTTATTCCTAGTATATATCCTTTATAGTATAAGTATAATAATAAAATATTATCTTCTTTATAGTATAATAATAAAATATTATCTCCTTTATAGTATAATAATAAGATATTATCTCCTTTATAGTATAATAATAAGATATTAAAAGGACCCAAATGGATATAAGTCACTCTGACTGACTGTTTTGGGTTATCCTGGAGGATTCTCTACACATATGTTGCTATGTATGATAATCTATGTAACTATATTTGTGTATACCTGAATAAACTTACTTACTTGTATCTGAATAGTCTCACAGGGATGCTGGTAGTAGTGGTGGTGGGGAGACAGCAGAGATGTTGCTGGTAGTAGTGGTGGTGGGGAGACAGCAGAGATGTTGCTGGTAGTAGTGGTGGTGGGGAGACAGCAGAGATGTTGCTGGTAGTAGTGGTGGGGAGACAGCAGAGATGCTGCTGGTAGTGGTGGTGGGGAGACAGCAGAGATGTTGCTGGTAGTAGTGGTGGGGAGACAGCAGAGATGCTGCTGGTAGTGGTGGTGGGGAGACAGCAGAGATGCTGCTGGTAGTGGTGGTGGGGAGACAGCAGAGATGTTGCTGGTAGTAGTGGTGAGGAGACAGCAGAGATGCTGCTGGTAGTGGTGGTGGGGAGACAGCAGAGATGTTGCTGGTAGTAGTGGTGGGAGACAGCAGAGATGCTGCTGGTATGGTGGAGACAGCAAGATGTTGCTAGCGTTAGTAGAGAGACAGCAGAATGTCCTAATGATGTAGGGAGAAGGACACTAAGAAGTGCTGCAGGTACTATGGTGGGAAAAGACAGCAGAAGATGCTGACGAGGTAGTATGGTGGGAGACAGAGAGATGCTTGGTATTTGTGCTAGACACAAGATGTAATAACTCTTTATTATTCCTTTGTTAATAATAAGAGATGCTCCTTATGTTAATAATGTTTGAGACAAGTAGAGATTTTCTGCTTTAGTGGTTAGGGGACAGCAGATATGCTGCATGGATAGCTAGTCTGATTGGAGACAAGTAAATACATAATTCTGGTAGTAGTAGTGGAGAGCCAGCAGAGATGCTGGTAGTGTGGTGGGAGACAGCAGAGATGTTGCTGTGTAGTGGTGGTGGGGAGACAGCAGAGATGCTGATGGTAGTGTGGTGGGGAGACAGCAGAGATGATGCTGGTAGTAGTGGTGGGGAGACAGCAGAGATGCTGCTGGTAGTAGTGGTGAGGAGACAGCAGAGATGCTGCTGGTAGTAGTGGTGAGGAGACAGCAGAGATGCTGCTGGTAGTAGTGGTGGGGAGACAGCAGAGATGCTGCTGGTAGTGAGTGGTGGGGAGATAAGAGAGATATCCACTTGCTGAGCTGAAGACTGAGTGTCATCACCCATCTACCACTCAGTTATTATATAGACCATCAGATGACCCCCACATAGTCCCAACCCCCAACCTGACCCACCAACCCACCGACCCCACCACACCCACCAACAACCACTGGTTGTCAACCCTCTCCCCCCCCCAGCCTTCCACAACATACATCAACACCAAGTCAACCCTAAAATACTTTGGTTGCACTGAAATGACATTTTGGTTGCTAGGACAAGCAGAAGCCAGAGTCAAGTGTAGGGATTGAGAGAGGAGAAGATGGGAGAGCTGTAGAAATTATGTTGATGACTTGTTTGTAAGTCTAACCTCAAACTTGACTCCATTACAGGTCCTCTTCAGTGGACTGAATACAGGACTCTCTATGTCAGGGGAAACTCTGCCTTCTCACTCAAAACAATATATGTATTACGGTGGCTTGGTCAAGCAGACTGGTGTCCCTGTATCCTACAAGCCCAGTCACATCTACCTGTTATCTTAGACCTAAATTTTAACTGTACATGACCTTAATAATAGCTGTTCATGACCTTAATAATAGCTGTTCATGACCTTAATAATAACTGTAAAAGTCCTTAATGTTAACTGTTCATGACCTTAATGTTAACTGTTCATGACCTTAATAATAGCTGTTCATGACCTTAATAATAACTGTAAAAGTCCTTAATGTTAACTGTTCATGACTTAATGTTAACTGTTCATGACCTTAATGTATAACTGTTCATGATCTTAATGTTAACTGTTCATGACCTTAATGAACTGTTCATGACCTTAATAATAGCTGTTCATCCTTAATGTATGTTCTGACCTAATGTTAACTGTTCATGACCTTAATGTTAACTGTTCATGATCTTAATGTTAACTGTTCATGATCTTAATGTTAACTGTTCATGATCTTAATGTTAACTGTTCATGACCTTAATAATAGCTGTTCATGACCTTAATAATAACTGTAAAAGTCCTTAATGTTAACTGTTCATGACCTTAATGTTAAATGTTCATGATCTTAATGTTAACTGTTCATGATCTTAATGTTAACTGTTCATGACCTTAATAATAGTTGTTCATGACCTTAATAATAACTGTTCATGACCTTAATGTTAACTGTTCATGACATTTTGCTGGTCTTGTCATCTAAGAATTACATTAGTTGATGTAGTGAGTGTACGAGGGTGGAATTACTAAATGTAATCAATTCTGTAATTGAGAGAGAGAGAAGTCTCTTTCTCCCTTGTCTCTCAACCTCGTCAATTCTCCCAGACTTCTGCTTCCTTCATCAATCTCCCATCAACTGTCAGCCTCTTGTTGTATTAGAGAGGTTGGGAATGTTGTAGTAATGTACTCACCTATTTGTGGTTGCAGGGGTCGAGTCATAGCTCATGGCCCCGCCTCTTCACTGTGTGTGTGTGTGTGTGTGTGTGTGTGTGTGTGTGTGTAATGTCCGTCTCATGGTGTAAACATGAGCCCGGGTGCTGCAGTATATAACGTGGTTGTGACATCCTCATCCCTCATTCGTCTGTCTGCTGTCACATCACCAGTCTGTGTCTGCTGTCACATCACCAGTCTGTGTGTCTGCTGTCACATCACCTGCCTGTGTGTCTGCTGTCACATCACCTGCCTGTGTGTCTGCTGTCACATCACCTGCCTGTGTGTCTGCTGTCACATCACCTGCCTGTGTGTCTGCTGTCACATCACCTGCCTGTGTGTCTGCTGTCACATCACCTGCCTGTGTGTCTGCTGTCACATCACCTGCCTGTGTGTCTGCTGTCACATCACCTGCCTGTGTGTCTGCTGTCACATCACCTGCCTGTGTGTCTGCTGTCACATCACCTGCCTGTGTGTCTGCTGTCACATCACCTGGCTGTGTGTCTGCTGTCACATCACCTGCCTGTGTGTCTGCTGTCACATCACCTGCCTGTGTGTCTGCTGTCACATCACCTGCCTGTGTGTCTGCTGCCCCACCAGGTAGGTCCAGCCATGGCAGATACACTTTTGTGTGCCTCATTGAACAGGACACATGTGCAACACATATGTATCTTCATGTGAGCTATGTTTCGTCCACCAAGCACCCCCCCCCTTCCCTTTCAACAACCTAGCACACACACAGGACACATCTCTCCCCTGATGTATCTCTCATAACACCTATGTGTTATATATGTGTCTTATACATTAACTTGGTAACACTGCTCTACAAGCACCTGTAACACTGCTCTACAAGCACATGTAACACTGCTCTACAAGCATCTGTAACACTGCTCTACAAGCACCTGTAACACTGCTCTACAAGCACCTGTAACACTGCTCTACAAGCACCTGTAACACTGCTCTACAAGCACCTGTAACACTGCTCTACAAGCACCTGTAACACTGCTCTACAAGCACCTGTAACACTGCTCTACAAGCACCTGTAACACTGCTCTACAAGCACCTGTATCACTGCTCTACAAGCACCTGTAACACTGCTCTACAAGCACCTGTAACACTGCTCTACAACCACCTGTAACACTGCTCTACAAGCACCTGTAACACTGCTCTACAAGCACATGTAACACTGCTCTACAAGCATCTGTAACACTGCTCTACAACCACCTGTAACACTGCTCTACAAGCACCTGTAACACTGCTCTACAAGCCCCTGTAACACTTCCTCTACAAGCACCTGTAACACTGCTCTACAAGCACCTGTAACACTGCTCTACAAGCACTTGTAACACTGCTCTACAAGCACCTGTAACACTGCTCTACAAGCACTTGTAACACTGCTCTACAAGCACTTGTAACACTGCTCTACAAGCATCTGTAACACTGCTCTACAAGCACTTGTAACACTGCTCTACAAGCACCTGTAACACTGCTCTACAAGCACCTGTAACACTGCTCTACAAGCACCTGTAACACTGCTCTACAACCACCTGTAACACTGCTCTACAACCACCTGTAACACTGCTCTACAAGCACCTGTAACACTGCTCTACAAGCACCTGTAACACTGCTCTACAAGCACTGTAACACTGCTCTACAAGCACTTGTAACACTGCTCTACAAGCACCTGTAACACTGCTCTACAACCACCTGTAACACTGCTCTACAAGCACCTGTAACACTGCTCTACAAGCACTTGTAACACTGCTCTACAAGCACTTGTAACACTGCTCTACAAGCACCTGTAACACTGCTCTACAAGCACTTGTAACACTTCCTCTACAAGACACCTCTCATCTGTCTACATACAAGGTACACACAAACACTCATACACACACAGTCATACAAGCGTATATGTGTATACCTCTTGTCAGAGTAGTTATTACTGTAATACTTAAAGTAATAAAATAGAATACTTTAGAATACAATACTGGCAGTTAACCTACAATACAATGATACAATAATACTAAGAATTATACAATACTGGGACTTAACCTACAATACAATGATACAATAATACTAAGAATTATACAATACTGGGACTTTACCTACAATACAATGATACAATAATACTAAGAATTATACAATACTGGACTTAACTACATTACAATGATACAATAATACTAAGAATTATACAATACTGGGAGTTAACCTACAATACAATGATCAATAAACTAAGAATTATACAATACTGGGAGTTAACTAATACAATGATGCAATAATACTAAGAATTATACAATACTGGGAGTTAACCTACAATACAATGATACAATAATACTAAGAATTATACAATACTGGGAGTTAACCTACAATACAATGATACAATAATACTAAGAATTATACAATACTGGGAGTTAATCTACATTACAATGATACAATAATACTAAGAATTATACAATACTGGGAGTTAACCTACAATACAATGATACAATAATACTAAGAATTATACAATACTCTACAATACAATGATACAATAATACTTAGAATTATACAATACTGGGAGTTAACCTACAATACAATGATACAATAATACTAAGAATTATACAATACTCTACAATACAATGATACAATAATACTTAGAATTATACAATACTGGGAGTTAACCTACAATACAATGATACAATAATACTAAGAATTATACAATACTCTACAATACAATGATACAATAATACTTAGAATTATACAATACTGGGAGTTAACCTACAATACAATGATTCAATAAGACTAAGAATTATACAATACTCTGCAATACAATGATACAATATTCCTAGTAGATTGATTATTTACAATATCTTTAATAATTTTTACAAGATAAAAGAGTAAAATTTAAAATGGGAGTAAGCTGACAGAATAAATGAAAATGACAAGATAACAAAATGGGGAAAAAGATAAAAAATGGGGAAAATGATAAGAAAATGGGGAAAAAGATAAGAAAATGGGGAAAAAGATAAGAAAATGGGGAAAAAGATAAGAAAATGGGGAAAAAGATAAGAAAATGGGGAAAAAGATAAGAAAATGGGGAAAAAGATAAGAAAAGATAGAGAGGAGAGAAAGTAAACAAAAAATTCACCTTAAATTCACTAAGATTATCTTTATTCTTTAAATGACGATACCAAAACTAGAAGAACAGTAGGCAACAGTAACAGCAACACGACACTGAACAACAGTAGCAAGAACAGTAGCAGCAAAGTAAGCAAAAGACAGCAACAAGAGCAAGAACAGTAGCGCAACAGAAAAAACACAGACACTGCAACAACAGTAGCAAGAACAGTAGCAGCAACAGTAACAGCAACAACAGACACTGCAACAACAGTAGCAAGAACAGTAGCAGCAACAGTAACAGCAACAACAGACACTGCAACAACAGTAGCAGCACCAACAACAGCATACCCACCACTACTACCACAACTACCACCACAACCACCACTATGAGAACCACCATTGTCTGTCTCCTGCTGTGTGTAGCAGTGGTCAGTGCTGTGCCAGCAGCCCAGAACCCCTATGTAAACGACCCTCGTGTGGTCGTCCCAGTAGCCCAGGACGACCCTCGTGTCCCAGTGGCCCAGAACAACCCTCGAGTGGTCTTCCCAGTAGCACAGGACGACCCTGCTGTAGTTGTCCCAGTAGCCCAGATGACCTCGTGTCCCAGTAGCCCAGAACGACCCTCGTGTCCCAGTATCCCAGAACGACCCTCGTGTCCCAGTAGCCCAGAACGACCTTCGTGTCCCAGTAGCCCAGAACGACCCTCGTATCCCAGTAGCCCAGAACGACCCTCGTGTCCCAGTAGCCCAGAACGACCCTCGTGTCCCAGTAGCCCAGAACGACCCTCGTGTCCCAGTGGCCCAGAACGACCCTCGAGTGGTCTTCCCAGTAGCCCAGGACGACCCTGCTGTAGTTGTCCCAGTAGCACATCACCTCGTATGTATCCCAGTAACCCAGAACGACCCTCGTATCCCAATTGCCCAGAACGACCCTCGTATCCCAGTAACCCAGAACGAACCTCGTGTCCCAGTAGCCCAGAACGACCCTCGTGTCCCAGTAGCCCAGAACGACCCTCGTGTCCCAGTGGCCCAGAACGACCCTCGTGTCCCAGTAGCCCAGAACGACCCTCGTATCCCAGTAGCCCAGAACGACCCTCGTATCCCAGTAGCCCAGAACGACCCTCGTGTTCCAGTAGCCCAGAAGAAGCCTCGTGTACTAGGGCTACCAGTACCCATCATCATCAATACCAACGTACCAGCCTCCAGTGCCAGCAAACCTCTGTACGTGTTCTGTACACAGTTCATTATCTGTCTCATTACCACCACAACCACCAAGCCAACCACAACTACCACCACTACCACCAAACCTCCAACCACAACTACCACCACCACCAGGAGGCCTACAACCACCAGGAGGCCTACAACCACCAGGAGGCCTACAACCACCAAAAGGCCTACAACCACCAAGAGGCCTCATAGACCTCATTCAGGAGAGGAATTCTTCTTCTTTTAGATAATGATAATAATAATAAACAATGCTTAATAATAATAATAATAATAATAATAATAATAATAATAACAACAATGATAATAATAATAATGAATAGTAGTTAATAATAACAATAATAATAATGATAATAAGGAATAATAGTTAATAATAATAATGATAGTAATGATAGTAGTAATTTTAATAATAATAATAATAATAATAACTATCACATACAAGATAACAGTACACTGTGGGAGTACGCAAGCAGCCCCTGTGGGTTTTGAGACGCTGGTTCTTCAGAAGTTATTCTTGGGGCTACAGAACTTTTGTTCATTGTTCTTCTGCAAGAACAGTTGTTATCGTAGTTATCTCAGTTATCGTAGTTATCATAGTTATCTCAGTTATCGTAGTTATCGTAGTTATCTCAGTTATCGTAGTTATCGTAGTTATCTCAGTTATCGTAGTTATTTCAGCTATCGTAGATATCTTAGTTATCTTATTTATCGTAGTTATATAAGTTATCGTAGTCATCTTAGTTATCTTATTTATAGTAGTTATCTCAGCAATCATAGATATCTTAGTTATCGTAGTTAGCTATAGTAGTTATATTAGTTATTGTAATTGTTTTAGTTTTAGTAGTTACATTAGTTATCTTAGTTATGTTAATTATTATGGTTATCTTAGTTATAGTAGTTATATTAGTTATAGCAGTTATATTAGTTATCGTAATTTTCTTAGGTATCGAAGTTATCGTACTTAGGTATCGTAGTTGTCGTACTTAGGTATCTTAGTTATCGTAGTTATTATAGTTATCTTAGCTATTGAAGTATTGCAGTTATCTTAGTTATAGTAATCATAGTTATCGCTGTTATTTTAGTTATAGTAGTTATCTTAGTTATCATTATTATTGTTTTTAAGTTAGTCCTGTGTATGTAGTTTTAGTAAATATGTAATTGTATTGTGTAGTTATTTGTTCTCGTGTTATTACCTTGTTATTACCTTGTATTACCTTGTTATTATCTTGTTATTATCTTGTTATAATCTTGTTATTATATTGTTATTACCTTGTTATTATATTATTATTACCTTGTTATTACCTTGTTATTACCTTGTTATTACCTTGTTATTATCTTGTTATTATCTTGTTATTACCTTGTTATTATTTTGCTATTATCTTGTTATTACCTTGTCATTATTATGTTATTATTATGTTATTATCTTGTTATTATCTTGTTATTACCTTGTTAATATCTTGTTATTACCTTGTTATTATCTTGTTATTACCTTGTTATTATATTGTTATTTCCTTGTTATTACCTTGTTATTATCGTGTTATTATCTTGTTATTATCTTGTTATTATATTGTTATTACCTTGTTATTATCTGTTATTATCTTGTTATTACCTTGTTATTATATTGTTATTACCTTGTTATTATCTTGTTATTATATTGTTATTACCTTGTTATTATCGTGTTATTATCTTGTTATTACCTTGTTATTATATTGTTATTACCTTGTTATTATCTTGTTATTACCTTGTTATTATCTTGTTATTACCTTGTTATTATCTTGTTATTACCTTGTAATTATCTTGTTATTACCTTGTTATTATCTTGTTATTACCTTGTTATTATCTTGTTATTACCTTGTTATTATCTTGTTATTACCTTGTTATTATCTTGTTATTATCTTGTTATTATCTTGTTATTACCTTGTTATTATCTTGTTATTACCTTGTTATTATCTTGTTATTATCTTGTTATTACCTTGTTATTATCTTGTTATTACCTTGTTATTATCTTGTTATTACCTTGTAATTATCTTGTTATTATCTTGTTATTATCTTGTTATTACCTTGTTATTATCTTGTTATTATCTTGTTATTACCTTGTAATTATCTTGTTATTACCTTGTTATTATCTTGTTATTATCTTGTTATTACCTTGTTATTATATTGTTATTTGCATAGATTATAAATATATTATTTATTGCATGTCAATAAAAATTTCAATAAAATATTTTCGGTTATTTCAGCCTGAACAATGGTACCATTGTTCCAGCCAGGGTATTGTGTGTTAGTTGTACCATTGTTCCAGCCAGGGTATTGTGTGTTAGTTGTACCATTGTTCCAGCCAGGGTATTGTGTGTTAGTTGTACCATTGTTCCAGCCAGGGTATTGTGTGTTAGTTGTACCATTGTTCTAGCCAGGATATTGTGTGTTAGTTGTACCATTGTTCCAGCCAGGTTATTGTGTGTTAGTTGTAGCCACTATATTGTGGGTTAGTTGTGGCTTGTTCCAGCCAGGATATTGTGCTAGTTGTGGCTTGGTCTAGCCAGGGTATTGTGTGTTAGTTGTGGCTTGTTCCAGCCAGGGTATTGTGTGTTAGTTGTGGCTTGTTCCAGCCAGGGTATTGTGTGTTAGTTGTGGCTTGTTCCAGCCAGGGTATTGTGTGTTAGTTGTGGCTTGTTCCAGCCAGGGTATTGTGTGTTAGTTGTGGCTTGTTCAGCCAGGATATTGTGTTAGCTTGTCGCAGTTGTTTTTGTTCCAGCCAGGATATTGTGTTAGTTGTGGCTTGTTCCAGCCAGGTATTGTGTGTTAGTTGTGGCTTGTTCCAGCCAGGTATTGTGTGTTAGTTGTGGCTTGTTCCAGCCAGGGTATTGTGTTAGTTGTACCATTGTTCCAGCCAGGGTATTGTGTCAGTTGTGGCTTGTTCTAGCCAGGGTATTGTGTGTTAGTTGTGGCTTGTTCCAGCCACTATATTGTGGGTTAGTTGTGGCTTGTTCCAGCCAGGATATTGTGCTAGTTGTGGCTTGTTCTAGCCAGGGTATTGTGTGTTAGTTGTGGCTTGTTCTAGCCAGGGTATTGTGTGTTAGTTGTGGCTTGTTCCAGCAAGGGTATTGTGTGTTAGTTGTGGCTTGTTCCAGCCAGGATATTGTGTTAGTTGTGGCTTGTTCCAGCCAGGTTATTGTTGTCACACCCTGGGTGTGGATCACAACTAGGGGTGATAACAGCGTGGGTCACACCCTGGGGGGTGATAACAGTGGGGGTCACACCCTGGGGGATAACAGTGTGGGTCACACCCTGGGTGTGATAACAGTGTGGATCACACCCTGTGGGTGATAAAAGTGTGGGTCACACCATAGGGATGATAACAGTGTAGGTCACACCCTGGGGGTGATAACAATGTGGGTCACACCCTTGGGGTGATAACTAAGGCAACAAAGGGGGAATTAAGCCACAAATTCCTGACTTTTTTTGGGTTATGCAGAAGAGAAAGTCTTCAAGACAGTTACACTGACATGTATACAATTTCTTGTCTAACTTGCCGTGTCAAGCCAGTATTAAACAGCGTCAACAGTGACACGCTAACAACATCCATACCACCAGTTTTAGACACTCCATTAAGATTTATTCATAGAGAGAGAGAGAGAGAGAGAGAGAGAGAGAGAGAGTCGTAAAGACCAGTTCACTCCCAGAACGAAAAAAAAATTGCATAGGCAAAAAACATAAATTGTGAAACCCGTTCCTGTGGTTCCCACAAACCAGTCTTCCTGACCCCAACTTCCACTCAACTTCTCAATTATTTCAGCCTTTAAACGCTGGTAAATCAATCACTTTTGCCCCCTGACATTTGTAATGCCTTTCCAGGAGCTCTACGAGTGATCCGTGATCCACTTATTGCTAATGTGACGCTAGAAAGGTAGAAGTAGTGAGAGGTAGAGAGGCAGCAAGGAGGCTGCCACTCTCCTCAACCCCAGGCTCTTATAGGCTGGCCAGGTATATATATATAACTGAAGTCTGCCTTCCACCTCCAGGTGTGTGTCTGCTCTTTCAGCAGCATCTTCTCTGCCCTCTCAGCAGGTAAGCAGCAGCAAGCAGACTCCGATCACCACAAGCAGACAGTAGTTGCATGTCTAATGTGTACTGTCTACAAGACTGTCTCTCTATTATTACACTAACGTGTATGAAACGTGTCCAGTAGATTATTATTTTTATTGAGGAGACGTTTCGCCCTCTAGAGCACAAGTGATGGGTTGTCAAGTGACGTGTATGTGTTGTATCTAGCTCCTGGGCTGTCAAGTGACGTGTATGTGATGTATCTAGCTCCTGGGCTGTCAAGTGACGTGTATGTGATGTATCTGGCTCCTGGGCTGTCAAGTGACGTGTATGTGACGTATATATGTATTGCCAGGACTCATTTTCTGGCCAATATTAGTGATATTTGGGGTAAGTTTGTGTTGCTGGCTCGCAATACATCATCAGTGTTGCTTGACTGGCTCTGGTTTTTTGTAAATTCAGTATCACATTAATAAACATAAGAGATGTGAGAAATATATTGATCAAGATAACATACAAATCACATTGATTTTTTTTAGATCATGCAAAGGTCAAGTCATGTGACAGACAC
This sequence comes from Cherax destructor, assembly GCA_009830355.1. Classification (NCBI taxonomy): domain Eukaryota; kingdom Metazoa; phylum Arthropoda; class Malacostraca; order Decapoda; family Parastacidae; genus Cherax; species Cherax destructor. The sequence continues at coordinate 280,299 of WNWK01000742.1, read as the reverse complement.
CATCGCTTCATTCTATGTAATGACAGATTAATACAGATGATTCAGATACCACTAATTACTGCACATGACAACGTTGTTTGTATGATTTTCTTCTATGTTGGTCATCAGCACAGTTTTGTTGAATGAGCAATTGCAAGAGATTCATGTTGGTTACCAGTGTGCAATAACACGCATCTGAAGCTTCTATTGGAGGTGTCTATAACCAGGCGACAATCTGCTGGTCGATATTCAAGTGCCATTCAAAGTAGACGTCCAGGATGTTGTTACAGTATACAAGGTCTTCATCTTAGCTGAAGTAA
>WNWK01000742.1:247500-275000 GCA_009830355.1 Cherax destructor | reverse complement strand
TGTCATATTCCATCCCACAGGATGGTTATACTGTCATATTCCATCCCACAGGATGGTTATACTGTCATATTCCATCCCACAGGATGGTTATACTGTCATATTCCATCCCACAGGATGGTTATACTGTCATATTCCATCCCACAGGATGGTTATACTGTCATATTCCATCCACAGGATGGTTATATGTCATATTCCATCCACAGATGGTTATCTGTCATATTCCATCCCACAGGATGGTTATACTGTCATATTCCATCCCACAGGATGGTTATACTGTCATATTCCATCCCACAGGATGGTTATACTGTCATATTCTATCAGACTGGATGGTTATACTGTCATTCCATCACACAGGCTGGGAGACTTCAGTAGTGTCAGCCTGAGCTGGGAGACTTCAGTAGTGTCAGCCTGAGCTGGGAGACTTCAGTAGTGTCAGCCTGAGCTGGGAGACTTCAGTAGTGTCAGCCTGAGCTGGGAGACTTCAGTAGTGTCAGCCTGGCTTGGAGACTTCAGTAGTGTAAGCCTGTGCTTGGAGACTTCAGTAGTGTCAGCCTGAGCTTGGAGACTTCAGTAGGGCATCGAGGATATCGTCTAGCACTCTGACTCACCCTTGACTCATCTACGAGAGAACTGACTCACTACCCAGTGGCAGGAGTGGTGGTAGTGGACAGGCAGATGATGGTAGTAGAGCACCATGTGACGTCAGCCCATGGTAGGGTAGGTATGGTAGGGAAGCTGGTAGGAAACACAAAGAACAGAACACGACCCTGGCTGGGGTTGTCGTCCTGGGGGACTGGGGCAGCGATGACGACGACCATACATAATACAAGGACGACCCAGGTGGTGGTTCTCATGGTGGTGGTGGTCGTGGTGGTATGGTTGGTGTCGTCTGGGAAGGATATACAACAATACAGTTAGAATATGAACGTATTTGGTATTAATGATGGGATATATATGTACAAGCCAGGTAGTGCTTGTAGAAGTGACTCTAGTGGTGTACAAGCCAGGTAGTGGTTGTAGCAGTGACTCTAGTGGTGTACAAGCCAGGTAGTGCTTGTAGCAGTGACTCTAGTGGTGTACAAGCCAGGTAGTGCTTGTAGCAGTGACTGTGGCAGTATATAAGCCAGGTAGTGCTTGTAGCAGTGACTGTGGTAGTATATAAGCCAGGTAGTGCTTGTAGCAGTGACTGTGGCAGTATATAAGCCAGGTAGTGCTTGTAGCAGTGACTGTGGTAGTATACAAGACAACAGTGAAGACTTTCAACAGAAATTAGAGTGTCTTGAACAAGTTATCAGGCTTGTAAGTGCTTGTTATATGTAAGTTACTGAGTGTTTGTGTTTGTATGAGCAAGTGTTACTGCTGGACTTACCTGCTGAGACAGCAGAGATGCTGGTGCTGAGACAGCAGAGATGCTGGTGGTGAGACAGCAGAGATGCTGGTGGTGAGACAGCAGAGATGCTGGTGGTGAGACAGCAGAGATGCTGGTGCAGAGATGCTGGTGGTGAGACAGCAGAGATGCTGGTGCAGAGATGCTGGTGGTGAGAGAGCAGAGATGCTGCTGGTGTTGGATCAGTCAAGACACTGCTGCGGCAGTGTTATACTGCAGCAGTGTTATATAGATTCCTGTCTAACATTACATGTATCAGCTGATGACTGAACCAACGTGTTCCATCCTTCAACTCACTCAACTCACTCACCCATTAATCATCCACCAAAACATCCACAATTAACTCATCCTCATTCTTCAAATGTCAGACAAGCGCAACAACTTATTATAGATTGATGACGGGTTGACGTAAAATTGATGGGATGTTTGAAGCCTGAAGCAGAAGTCAGGGTCAGTTGAAGGGACTGAGACAAGAGGGAAAGGTGTGTATGTTGACATGTGTTTTGGGAACATTTGTAAACTGAAGCAGAAGTCAGGGTCAGTTGAAGGGACAGAGACAGGTGCTAGAAAGTATATTAATGATATTTTTAAGTGTCATCGTCCGGTTAATAAGTCACCAACACTAACCAATTTCTCCATCAATAAATAAATTATTAATGGCTCTCTAAAACTATTAGTAAAAAAGAGCGGCTCTTTTGTAGCAGGAAGACTCAGAGCTCTCAAGTTGCTCTTAGAACACAGAGAGCTCACTCAACTCTTGAAGATAACTGATTGACTTTGACTCAACTATGGAGAACTCTCTGATGTACTGCAGGAGTCCATACTATGTTCCTGTTATGATGTTCCTGTTGTGATGTTCCTGTTGTGATGTTGATGTTGTGATGTTCCTGTTGTGATGTTCCTGTTGTGATGTTCCTGTTATGATGTTCCTGTTGTGATGTTCCTGTTGTGATGTTCCTGTTGTTATGTTCCTGTTGTGATGTTCCTGTTATGATGTTCCTGTTGTGATGTTCCTGTTGTGATGTTCCTGTTGTGATGTTCCTGTTGCGATGTTCCTGTTGTGATGTTCCTGTTGAGATGTTCCTGTTGTGATGGTCCTGTTGTGATGTTCCTGTTGTGATGTTCCTGTTGTGATGTTCCTGTTATGATGTTCCTGTTGTGATGTTCCTGTTGTGATGTTCCTGTTGTTATGTTCCTGTTGTGATGTTCCTGTTGTGATGTTCCTGTTGTGATGTTCCTGTTGTGATGTTCCTGTTATGATGTTCCTGTTGTGATGTTCCTGTTGTGATGTTCATGTTGTGATGTTCCTGTTATGATGTTCCTGTTATGATGTTCCTGTTGTGATGCTTCTATTGTGATGTTCCTGTTGAGATGTTTCTTTTGAGATGTTCCTGTTGTGACGTTCCTGTTGTGATGTTTCTGTTGTGATGTTCCTGTTGTGATGTTCCTGTTGTGATGTTCCTGTTGAGATGTTCCTGTTGAGATGTTCCTGTTGTGATGCTCCTGTTTTGATGTTCCTGTTGTGATGTTCCTGTTGAGATGTTTATTTTGAGATGTTACTGTTGTGATGCTCCTGTTGTGATGTTCCTGTTGTGATGTTCCTGTTGTGATGTTCCTGTTGTGATGTTGATGTTGTGATGTTCCTGTTGTGATGTTCCTGTTGTGATGTTCCTGTTGTGATATTCCTGTTGTGATGTTCCTGTTGTGATGTACCTGTTGTGATGTACCTGTTGTGATGTTTCTGTTGTGATGTTCCTGTTGTGATGCACCTGTTGTGATGTTCCTATTGAGATGTTCCTGTTGTGATGTTCCTGTTGTGATGTTCCTGTTGTGATGTTCCTGTTGTGATGTTCCTGTTGTGATGTTCCTGTTGTGATATTCCTGTTGTGATGTTCCTGTTGTGATATTCCTGTTGTGATGTTCCTGTTGTGATGTACCTGTTGTGATGTACTTGTTGTGATGTTCCTGTTGTGATGCTCCTGTTGTGATTTTCCTGTTTTGATGTTCCTGTTGTGATGTTCCTGTTGAGATGTTCCTGTTGTGATGTTCCTGTCGTGATGTACCTGTTATGATGTATTGTTATCATGTACTGTTATGTACTGTTATCATGTACCTCTTACAATGTACAACCCACTTAAAGTAAACCGTATAAGAGTCACCACCATAACTCCAAGCAGTGGAACAGAACTCCGAGACAAGAGATGCAACATAAATGCATATCAAGCTCCCCCCTTTTTTTTTTTTTTTGCAAGTAGCACCAAAACAAAAGAGAATAAACTACTGACTAGTGTTTCAAGTGTAAAGACAACACAGTCTTTCAAGAACCAACTGGACAAGTACTGTACAAGTATAGAATTTAAAAGGATACATTGTTCCCTAGTGGTAGGAGGCGGCAGAGCCTTCAAGGTTTATATGCTTTGCATAAAACTATCAGTCAATATTGGTGGGTCAGCTTAATTAAACGGTTGTACATGTCAGAAAAAAGGGATAATGAGTTATAGTGTCTAGTGAGGATATGGTGAGGGGAGACAGGAGCGAGATGTTGCCTGGTACACTCGCTACCTCACGCATCCCCTCACTAAACCCACTCGATGGGAAAGTCTGATGTCGACAGATTCCTGATGTCTGATCCTGTCCCTTGAGAGTCAACAATAACAGTAATGGTGGTAGTAGTAGATAGCTGTAGTAGAAATGGTAGTAGCCAGAAGTAGACACACTGGTAGTTGTAGCCCTCGACTACCATCTACCTCCATCACTCTTCTAAATTCCATCCCTTCGCCGGCATTAAGGCGCAGTCCCACATCCCCAAAAGGGTCATAATCACCTCCTAATTTCGGGAAAAATGACACTTAGGGACCTCATTAAAGCGCTTTCTACCAGCCTGTCTCAACCCTGTCAACTGACTCTGGCTTCTGCTTCAGTTAACGAAAACATTCTGTCAATTTACGTCAACCTGTCATCAATCTATAACTAGTTGATGCATTTGTCTGACAGTTGATGGAAAAGGATGAGTTAATTGTGGATGTTTTGGTGGATGATTGATGGGTGAGTGAGTTGAGTGAGTTGAAGGATGGAACACGTTGGTTCAGTCATCAGCTGATACATGTAATATTAGATAGGAAGCTATATAACACTGCTGCAGTATAACACTGCTGCAGCAGTGTCTTGACTGATCTAACACCACCAGCATCTCTGCTGTCTCACCACCAGCATCTCTGCTGTCTCACCACCAGCATCGCTGCTGTCTCACCACCAGCATCTCTGCTGTCTTACCACCAGCATCTCTGCTGTCTCACCACCAGCATCTCTGCTGTCTCACCACCAGCATCTCTGCTGTCTCACCACCAGCATCTCTGCTGTCTCACCACCAGCATCTCTGCTGTCTCACCACCAGCATCTCTGCTGTCTCAGCACCAGCATCTCTGCTGTCTCAGCAGGTAAGTTCAGCAGTAACAAACACACTTGCTCATACAAAACACTCAGTAACTTATAACAAGCACTTACAAGTTCAAGACACTTCAGTGTCTGCTGGAAGTGTTCACTGTTGGCTTGTACATTACCACAGTCATTGCTACAAGCACTACCTGGCTTGTACAGCCCCACAGTCATTGCTACAAGCACTACCTGGCTTGTACACCACTAGAGTCACTTCTACAAGCACTACCTGGCTTGTACATATATATCCCATCATTAATACCAAATACCTTAATTTTCTAACTGTATTGTTGTATATTCTTCCCAGACGACACCAACCATACCACCACGACCATCACCACCATGAGAACCACCACCTGGGTCGTCCATCTGTTAGGTCTGGTCGTCATCACCGCTGTCCCAGTCCCCCAGGACGACAACCCCAGCCAGGGTCGTATTCTGGTACTACCCCTACCCACCAGTATGGTTGCAAACATACCCAACTGGAGCCTACCATGGCCTCCTCTACCCGCCATAACATGGTGCTCTACTACCATCATCTGCCTGTCCACTACCACCACTCCTGCCACTGGGTAGTGAGTCAACTCTCTCGTAGATGAGTCAAGGGTGAGTCAGAGTGCTAGACGATATCCTCGATGCCCTACTGAAGTCTCCAAGCTCAGGCTGACACTACTGAAGTCTCCCAGCTCAGGCTGGCACTACTGAAGTCTCCAAGCACAGGCTGACACTACTGAAGTCTCCCAGCTCAGGCTGACACTACTAGTCCCCAGCCATAACTACTGAAGTCTCCCACTAGGCTGCATACTATCTCGCCTGACACTACTGAAGTCTCCAGCTCAGCTGCACTACTGAGTCCAGTCAGGTGCACTCACTGAAGTTCAAGGGTGACAAATCTGAAGTCTCACTCAGCTGACACCTACTGAAGTCTCCCAGCTCAGGCTGCACTACTGAAGTCTCCCAGCTCAGGCTGACACTACTGAAGTCTCCAAGCACAGGCTGACACTACTGAAGTCTCCCAGCTCAGGCTGACACTACTGAAATCTCCCAGTTAGAGCTGACACACTTCCCAAGAATAAATGACTGAAGAAACCCAACAGTAGGCTTACTTTCCCATGCTCGGTAGACCCAACTCACACCCATCCATGCACCCATCAACTCATTCACAACTCTACTACCAAACCAATGGTTCGCTATATCCTGTCTAACTCTAATATCACTCAACTTCAACCACTGCTGCGTCCTGACTAGATTACATATTTTCAACAAGTTATTTATACCCCCATTATTTTCTCCTGCTTTATACTAGTACAGTTCAGTCATATCCTAATTCTACGTCTTTCCAGAGAGTGTAATTTCAGTGCCTTATCAGTGCCTTATCTCCGTAGGAAAGATTTCTGATAATATGGGATCAAGTTTGTCATTCTGGGTATATTATCCAGCGCTTTGTGTTACAATCCACTGCTACGAGGATAGACTGAAGGCACTGAACCAGCACTCTCTCCAGTGTGAGGGAATATGACAGTGTAGCCATCCTGTGTGATGGAATATGACAGTGTAGCCATCCTGTGTGAGGGAATATGAGAGTGTAGCCATCCTGTGTGGTGGAATATGACAGTGTAGCCATCCTGTGTGGTGGAATATGACAGTGTAGCCATCCTGTGTGATGGAATATGACAGTGTAGCCATCCTGTGTGAGGGAATATGACAGTGTAGCCATCCTGTGTGATGAAATATGAGAGTGTAGCCATCCTGTGTGGTGGAATATGACAGTGTAGCCATCCTGTGTGATGGAATATGACAGTGTAGCCATCCTGTGTGGTGGAATATGACAGTGTAGCCATCCTGTGTGGTGGAATATGACAGTGTAGCCATCCTGTGTGGTGGAATATGACAGTGTAGCCATCCTGTGTGGTGGAATATGACAGTGTAGCCATCCTGTGTGGTGGAATATGACAGTGTAGCCATCCTGTGTGGTGGAATATGACAGTGTAGCCATCCTGTGTGAGGGAATATGACAGTGTAGCCATCCTGTGTGATGGAATATGACAGTGTAGCCATCCTGTGTGATGGAATATGACAGTGTAGCCATCCTGTGTGATGGAATATGACAGTGTAGCCATCCTGTGTGAGGGAATATGACAGTGTAGCCATCCTGTGTGATGGAATATGACAGTGTAGCCATCCTGTGTGAGGGAATATGACAGTGTAGCCATCCTGTGTGATGGAATATGACAGTGTAGCCATCCTGTGTGAGGGAATATGACAGTGTAGCCATCCTGTGTGATGGAATATGACAGTGTAGCCATCCTGTGTGAGGGAATATGACAGTGTAGCCATCCTGTGTGAAGGAATATGACAGTGTAGCCATCCTGTGTGATGAAATATGACAGTGTAGCCATCCTGTGTGAAGGAATATGACAGTGTAATCATCCTGTGTGATGGAATATGACAGCAGGACACAAGGTATCACTCAGAACATGACAGCAGGATACTACTCATGTATCCAGGTCTTTAAAGCATCCTTCTGACTACTGACTCACTGCTAGTCATCAGTGAGTCAGTGTAGCTTGACTGTTATTCTGAGTTACTGCTGACTCACTGCTGATCGTCAGTGAGTCAGTGTAGCTTGACTGTTATTCTGAGTTACTACTGACTCACTGCTGGTCGTCAGTGAGTCAGTGTAGCTTGACTGTTATTCTGAGTTACTACTGACTCACTACTGGTCGTCAGTGAGTCAGTGTAGCTTGACTGTTATTCTGAGTTACAACTGACTCACTGCTGGTCATCAGTGAGTCAGTGTAGCTTGACTGTTATTCTGAGTTACTACTGACTCACTGCTGGTCGTCAGTGAGTCAGTGTAGCTTGACTGTTATTCTGAGTTACTACTGACTCACTGCTGGTCATCAGTGAGTCAGTGTAGCTTGACTGTTATTCTGAGTTACTACTGACTCACTGCTGGTCGTCAGTGAGTCAGTGTAGCTTGACTGTTATTCTCAGTTACTACTGACTCACTGCTGGTCGTCAGTGAGTCAGTGAACAACCCAGGACACATGTTATGTACATCTGTCTGAATATATTACTCATCTTACTGAAGCAAGTTTATTCATTGCCTCGTCTGACCTTTGACCTTCAGATGATCTGAAACACATCCCATCACACATACACAATAGGGGCCAGGAGCTGCGATTCGACCCTGAAAGCACAAATAGGTAAGTACACACACAAACACACAAGGTGGACAGAGACAGGATGTTCCAGAGATGAGACACAAACAAGGGGTCACTATTGGAAGTTGAAGACTCAGATGAATCACAGGGATGTTAGGAAGTATTTCTTCAGTCACAGAGTTGTCAGGAAGTGGAATAGTCTGGCAAGAGATGTAGTGGAGGCAGGAACCTTACATAGCTTTAAGACGAGGTATGATAAAGCTCATGGATCAGGGAGAGAGGGGACCTAGTAGCGACCAGAGAAGAGGCCGGGCCAGGAGCTATGACTCGATCCCTGCAACCACAAATAGGTGAGTACACTCGCATACACAAACACACACACACACACAACCTGATAACACTGGAGGACAGGAGGGATAGAGGGGGACATGATAACGACATATAAAATACTACTAAGAAGAATTAATAAGGCGGACAGGCACTGAGGTGTGGAACAGTCCTGGCACTGAGGTGTGGTACAGTACTGGTACTGAGGTGTGGTACAGTCCTGGCACTGAGGTGTGGTACAGTCCTGGTACTGAGGTGTGGTACAGTCCTGGTACTGAGGTGTGGTACAGTCCTGGTACTGAGGTGTGGTACAGTCCTGGTACTGAGGTGTGGTACAGTCCTGGTACTGAGGTGTGGTACAGTCCTGGTACTGAGGTGTGAAACAGTCCTGGCACTGAGGTGTGGTACAGTCCTGGCACTGAGGTGTGGTACAGTCCTGGTACTGAGATGTGGTACAGTCCTGGCACTGAGGTGTGGTACAGTCCTGGTACTGAGATGTGGTACAGTCCTGGCACTGAGGTGTGGTACAGTCCTAGTACTGAGGTGTGGTACAGTCCTAGTACTGAGGTGTGGTACAGTCCTAGTACTGAGGTGTGGTACAGTCCTAGTACTGAGGTGTAGTACAGTCCTAGTACTGAGGTGTGTACAGTCCTGGTACTGAGGTGTGAGTACTGAGTCTCACGGACTGAGGTGTGGTACAGTCCTAGACTGAGGTGTGGTACAGTCCTAGTACTGAGGTGTAGTACAGTCCTAGTACTGAGGTGTAGCAGTCTAGGTGTGCAGTCCTAGTACTGAGGTGTGGTACAGTCCTGGTACTGAGGTGTGGTACAGTCCTAGTACTGAGGTGTGGTACAGTCCTAGTACTGAGGTGTGGTACAGTCCTAGTACTGAGGTGTGGTACAGTCCTAGTACTGAGGTGTGGTACAGTCCTGGTACTGAGGTGTGGTACAGTCCTAGTACTGAGGTGTGGTACAGTCCTAGTACTGAGGTGTGTACAGTCCTGGTACTGAGGTGTGGTACAGTCCTGGTACTGAGGTGTGTACAGTCCTGGTACTGAGGTGTGGTACAGTCCTGAGTACTGAGGTGTGGTACAGTCCTGGTACTGAGGTGTGTACAGTCCTAGTACTGAGGTGTGGTACAGTCCTGGTACTGAGGTGTGGTACAGTCCTGGTACTGAGGTGTGGTACAGTCCTAGTACTGAGGTGTGGTACAGTCCTAGTACTGAGGTGTGGTACAGTCCTAGTACTGAGGTGTGGTACAGTCCTAGTACTGAGGTGTGGTACAGTCCTAGTACTGAGGTGTGGTACAGTCCTGGTACTGAGGTGGTACAGTCCTAGTACTGAGGTGTGGTACAGTCCTGGTACTGAGGTGTGGTACAGTCCTAGTACTGAGGTGTGGTACAGTCCTGGTACTGAGGTGTGGTACAGTCCTAGTACTGAGGTGTGGTACAGTCCTGGTACTGAGGTGTGGTACAGTCCTGTACTGAGGTGTGGTACAGTCCTGTACTGAGGTGTGGTACAGTCCTGGTACTGGGGTGTGGTACAGTCTGACTAGAAAAAAAAAAAAAAAAAAAAAAAAAAAAAAAAAAAAAAAAAAAAAAAAAAAAAAAAAAAAAAAAAAAAAAAAAAAAAAAAAAAAAAAAAAAAAAAAAAAAAAAAAAAAAAAAAAGGTGTGGTACAGTCCTATACTGAGGTGTGTACAGTCCTAGTACTGAGGTGTAGTACAGTCCTAGTACTGAGGTGTAGTACAGTCCTAGTACTGAGGTGTAGTACAGTCCTAGTACTGAGGTGTAGTACAGTCCTAGTACTGAGGTGTAGTACACTCCTAGTACTGAGGTGTAGTACAGTCCTAGTACTGAGGTGTAGTACAGTCCTAGTACTGAGGTGTGGTACAGTCATGGTACTGAGGTGTAGTACAGTCCTAGTACTGAGGTGTAGTACAGTCCTAGTACTGAGGTGTAGTACAGTCCTAGTACTGAGGTGTGGTACAGTCCTAGTACTGAGGTGTGGTACAGTCCTGGTACTGAGGTGTGGTACAGTCCTAGTACTGAGGTGTGGTACAGTCCTGGTACTGAGGTGTAGTACAGTCCTAGTACTGAGGTGTAGTACAGTCCTGGTACTGAGGTGTAGTACAGTCCTGGTACTGAGGTGTGGTACAGTCCTGGTACTGAGGTGTGGTACAGTCCTAGTACTGAGGTGTAGTACAGTCCTAGTACTGAGGTGTAGTACAGTCCTAGTACTGAGGTGTGGTACAGTCCTAGTACTGAGGTGTAGTACAGTCCTAGTACTGAGGTGTAGTACAGTCCTAGTACTGAGGTGTAGTACAGTCCTAGTACTGAGGTGTAGTACAGTCCTAGTACTGAGGTGTGGTACAGTCCTAGTACTGAGGTGTGGTACAGTCCTGGTACTGAGGTGTGGTACAGTCCTAGTACTGAGGTGTGGTACATCCTGTACTGAGGTGTGGTACAGTCCTGACTGAGGTGTGTACAGTCCTAGTACTGAGGTGTGGTACAGTCCTGGTACTAGGTGTGGTACAGTCCTGGACTGAGGTGTGGTACAGTCCTGGTACTGAGGTGTGGTACAGTCCTAGTACTGAGTGTGGTACAGTCCTGGTACTGAGGTGTGGTACAGTCCTGTACTGAATGTGGTACAGTCCTGGCACTGAGGTGTGGTACAGTCCTGTACTGAGGTGTGGTACAGTCCTGTACTGAGGTGTGGTACAGTCCTAGTACTGAGGTGTGGTACAGTCCTGGTACTGAGGTGTGGTACAGTCCTGTACTGAGGTGTGGTACAGTCCTAGTACTGAGGTGTGTACAGTCTAGTACTGAGGTGTGGTACAGTCCTGGTACTGAGATGTGGTACAGTCCTGTACTGAGGTGTGGTACAGTCCTGGTACTGAGGTGTGGTACAGTCCTGGTACTGAGGTGTGGTACACCTGGACTGAGGTGTGGTACAGTCCTGTACTGAGGTGTGGTACAGTCCTGGTACTGAGGTGTGGTACAGTCCTGGTACTGAGTGTGGTACAGTCCTGGTACTGAGGTGTGGTACAGTCCTGGTACTGAGGTGTGGTACAGTCTAGTACTGAGGTGTGGTACAGTCCTAGTACTGAGGTGTGGTACAGTCCTAGTACTGAGGTGTGGTACAGTCCTAGTACTGAGGTGTGGTACAGTCCTAGTACTGAGGTGTGGTACAGTCCTAGTACTGAGGTGTGGTACAGTCCTAGTACTGAGGTGTGGTACAGTCCTAGTACTGAGGTGTGGTACAGTCCTAGTACTGAGGTGTGGTACAGTCCTAGTACTGAGGTGTGGCACAGTCCTGGTACTGAGGTGTGGTACAGTCCTAGTACTGAGGTGTGGTACAGTCCTAGTACTGAAGTGTGGTACAGTCCTAGTACTGAGGTGTGGTACAGTCCTAGTACTGAGGTGTGGTACAGTCCTAGTACTGAGGTGTGGTACAGTCCTAGTACTGAAGTGTGGTACAGTCCTAGTACTGAGGTGTGGTACAGTCCTGGTACTGAGGTGTGGTACAGTCCTAGTACTGAGGTGTGGTACAGTCCTAGTACTGAGGTGTGGTACAGTCCTAGTACTGAGGTGTGGTACAGTCCTAGTACTGAGGTGTGGTACAGTCCTGGTACTGAGGTGTGGTACAGTCCTAGTACTGAGGTGTGGTACAGTCCTAGTACTGAAGTGTGGTACAGTCCTTGTACTGAGGTGTGGTACAGTCCTGGTACTGAGGTGTGGTACAGTCCTAGTACTGAAGTGTGGTACAGTCCTAGTACTGAGGTGTGGCACAGTCCTGGCACTGAGGTGTGGACAGTCCTGTACTGAGGTGTGGTACAGTCCTAGTACTGAGTGTGGTACAGTCCTGGACTGAGGTGTGGTACAGTCCTGGTACTGAGGTGTGGTACAGTCCTAGTACTGAAGTGTGGTACAGTCCTAGTACTGAGGTGTGGCACAGTCCTAGTACTGAGGTGTGGTACAGTCCTGGAGTGTGGACAGTCTGAGGTGTGGTACAGTCCTGGTACTGAGGTGTGGTACAGTCCTAGTACTGAAGTGTGGTACAGTCCTAGTACTGAGTGTGGTACAGTCCTAGTACTGAAGTGTGGTACAGTCCTGGTACTGAGGTGTGGTAAGATAAGATAAGATAAGATTTCTTCGGATTTTTAACCCCGGAAGGTTAGCCACCCAGGATAACCCAAGAAAGTCAGTGCGTCATCGAGGACTGTCTGTCTTATTTCCATTGGGTCCTTAATCTTGTCCCCCAGGATGCCACCCACACCAGTCGACTAACAACCAGGTACCTATTTGCTGCTAGGTGAACAGGACAACAGGCAGGTGTATGGAAACGCGTGGAAATGTTTCCACCCCTCCGGGAATCGAACCCGGGACCTCCGTGTGTGAAGCGAGAGCTTTAGCCACCAGGCCATCGGGGCACCTGGTACATTCCTGGTACTGAGGTGTGGTACAAGCCAGGTACTGAGGTGTGGAACAGTCCTGGTACTGAGGTGTGGTACAGTCCTGGTACTGAGGTGTGGAACAACCCAGGTACAAAAGTGTGGTACAGTCCTGGTACTGAGGTGTGGTACAGTCCTGGTACTGAGGTGTGGTACAATCCTGGCCTGAGCCTTCTGCACTGAACAAGCAGTGTTGCAGGCTAGGTCAAAGGTCACACAAGGTCAAAGGTCACACAAGGTCAAAGGTCACACCAGGTAATGAAGAAACACATAGGATGACATTTTTTAATATATTGCAACAAGTCTATACAAGGCTACAAGTACACTGCCTCCTTCACTGACTACACTGACAACAGTGACCCAGCACAGTGAAGCAACAGTGACATGACTAGGGCAGCAGAGGTTCATTTTCCAGACGCTGGAGCTGCGGTGGTCGCCAGACACAGGATTTGTGAGGCACACAGGAAGATGCCAGGCACTTGACTGGTCACTGTGGGGATGTTGACACTGATTGAAGGCCAGTTCAGTAGACGACCGTCACTTACGAAGTCGTTCAGGGGGACTGAGGCAACGACGACCACCACACATAGCAGCAGGGAGGCGCTGGTAGTCTTCATGGTGCTGGTAGTCGTGGTAGTGCAGGTAGTGTCGTCTGGTAAGAAAATAAACAAACACTCTCAGAGAATGATTGTCATTACAGCATTTCTATGTCCCTACCCACTTCTCTGTTTTATTATACACGTCTTCGTGTTGGAAGAAGGGGATCAGTCCCTCAGCACTGATAGATGGGTCAGTCCCTCAACACTGATAGATGGTGGTCAGTCCCTCAACACTGATAGATGGTGGTCAGTCCCTCAACACTGATAGATGGTGGTCAGTCCCTCAACACTGATAGATGGTGGTCAGTCCCTCAACACTGATAGATGGTGGTCAGTCCCTCAGCACTGATAGATGGTGGTCAGTCCCTCAACAATGATAGATGGTGGTCAGTCCCTCAACACTGATAGATGGTGGTCAGTCCCTCAACACTGATAGATGGTGGTCAGTCCTCAGCACTGATAGATGGTGGTCAGTCCCTCACACTGATAGATGTTGGTCAGTCCCTCAGCACTGATAGATGGTGGTCAGTCCCTCAGCACTGATAGATGGTGGTCAGTCCCTCAGCACTGATAGATGGTGGTCAGTCCCTCAGCACTGATAGATGGTGGTCAGTCCCTCAGCACTGATAGATGGTGGTCAGTCCCTCAGCACTGATAGATGGTGGTCAGTCCCTCAGCACTGATAGATGGTGGTCAGTCCCTCAGCACTGATAGATGGTGTGTCAGTCCTCAGCACTGATAGATGGTGGCGTCCCTCACACTGATAATGGATGGTCATCCTCAGCACTGATACTCGATGAGTGATCACCCTCAGCAACTGATAGATCTGTCAGTCTCTCAGTCACTGATAGATTGAATGCATTTTCCCCTCAGCCTGATAGATGTAAAGTAAATTTTTCCACTCACACGATAGTGTTTCTAAGTCTTTTTTTTTTTTTTTTTTTTTTTTTTTTTGAGAGACTGATAATTTACTATCAAGACTAATGGACTGGTTATCTAATATCAAGGCTGAGGGACTGATAATTTACTATCAAGACTGAGGGACTGATCACCTACTATCAAGACTGAGGGACTGATCACCTAACACTTATCTGTCCAGTCTTCTACAGTCTCCCGTAGTTTAAAGCCTGCATGTTCCTCTGCCTCTGATAGGTATGTAAACACAAGCTCACTATATGTTCTCACCTTCACACAGATCAGTGTTTAACTAAACGTAAACATCTGATCAAATCAACATAAATGAAACATTTAATGAAGAATTTTGAGAGTCCTAAACACTGTGAGTTGATCCAGGGGACTGTTTCTGCTGGACTTACCTGCTGAGAGAGCAGTGATGCTGGTGGTGGGAGAACAGTGATGCTGCTGCTGAGAGAACAGAGATGCTGCTGCTGAGAGAACAGAGATGTTGCTGCTGAGACAGCAGAGATGATTCCTCTGACAGAGCAGAGATGAAGCCTATGACAGAGCAGAGATGATGCCTCTGACAGAGCAGAGATGATGCCTCTGACAGAGCGAGATGATCTCTGACAGAGCAGAGATGATGCCTCTGACAGAGCAGAGATGATGCCTCTGACAGAGCAGAGATGATGCCTCTGACAGAGCAGAGATGATGCCTCTGACAGAGCAGAGATGATGCCTCTGACAGAGCAGAGATGATGCCTCTGACAGAGCAGAGATGATGCCTCTGACAGAGCAGAGATGATGCCTCTGACAGAGCAGAGATGATGCCTCTGACAGAGCAGAGATGATGCCTCTGACAGAGCAGAGATGATGCCTCTGACAGAGCAGAGATGATGCCTCTGACAGAGCAGAGATGCTGCAGTATTATATGTATCATGTGATGAGTGACCTGAGTAATGTCATCCATCTCTCACTCACAACTAACTCACTTTCACTGTTCATCTCATGTTTATCAAGGAGATGTATTACAAATGTTCGTGCTCGTAGGAGATCGTAGATTGTTGCATTGAAATGTCGTTTCTTATGGAGACGGAAGACGAAGTCTGGGTCAGGTGATGGGATTGAGATGAGGGAAAGGTTTTTATTTTTTGGATATTATGTTTATATGTCCTTTTTGTCATTCACACACACACACACACACACACACACACACACATACACACACACACACATGTCAAAATACACACCTTTCCCTCTTGTCTCAACCCCTTCAACTGATTTTGACTTCTACTTCAGTCTACAAACATTCCATCAATTTATATCAACCGTCATCAATCTATAATAAGTTGTTACAGCTGTCTAACAATTGAAGGATGAGGATGAGTTATTGATGGATATTTTAGTGGATGTTAGATGGGTGAGTGAGTTGAAGGATGGAACACGTTGGTTCAGTCATCAGCTGATACAAATAATATTAGACAGGAAGCTATATAACACTGCTGCAGTATAACACTGCTGCAGCAGTGTCTTGACTGATCTAACACCACCAGCATCACCACCACCACCAGCATCTCTGCTCTCTCACAACAGCATCTCTGTTGTCTCAACAGGTAAGCACAACAGTAACAAGAACATTAACCCAAACATGGCAAAATTATCCCTGTTACAGTGTTACCTGTTGTCTCTGGTAATTACTTTTACCAGGTGAGCTACAAATGACACATCTTTGACCCACACCTCTGGTTCAGTCAGATTAGTGCACGTACTCAATTAATAATTTGCTCAATTAACTCACCAATTATATCATCCATGTTATATTATGTTCTTTGTAAAGTGTAAACAATATGCAGGACTGTCTCAGACAATAACTAGAATACACAGCCATATTTACACCTATGGTCTTGTTATCTTCTCTAGATATCTGGTTTTCTTATATCTAAACTGCAGCCGACTGTTTTAGATCTGCAGACCTACTGTTTGGGGTCTGCAGGCCTATTGTTTGGGGTCTCATGGAGGCCTATTGTTTGGGGTGTGTAGGCTTACTGTTTGTGGATCCTCAGTCCCATTGTTTAGTTTCTTCTGGTGCACTGTTAGTGTTGTGGCCATGAAGGCAACATGGAATACATCACACTCATCTCACATATCTGACGTTGTCTGTGTCTGTGGTCCTTCAAGCCTTGTTCAGTGATGATTCCCAGGGTTCACACTCACTTGTGGTGATGAGTCCCTGAAGCCTCATCACAGGATGTTGATGATCCACCTCGATGAATCTCTTCACCCCGATCGTTGCTCTGTCTTCAGTACATTAGTTCGTCTTGTGTTGATTACAACTAATGTGTTGACAAGCGTCAGGGAAGAAGTGGAATTATCTTGACGAAGTTGAGAGAGAAAAAAGTGATCAAAGCTTAAGAAAGAGAGGAAAAGTAAGTAAATAAAGATAAAAAGAGATAGGAAAATTAGATATCGGTATTGTCCTCATTCGCCATTTGTACACAGAACTTTTCCTCCAATAAATGATCGTGTTTATCCTTCCCAGATGATACCAGCTTAATACCACCACCACCACTACGACTACGACTACTACTACTACTACTACTACTACTATTACCACTACTACCACCAGCACAAGCCTGGTCCTCCAAGGCAAGGAAGGGTGAGGACTCGATCCTACGTCCAGGACTCTCAACACAGACACACCACCCATCCTGCTGGACAATATTCTCACCACCATGAAGACGACCAGGGCCGCCCTCCTGTTGTGTGTGGTCGTTGCTAACACCATGTCACTGCCCCAGCACGACCACACACACGGTGGTCGTGGTCTGGTCCTTCCTAGAATTATTATCAATAACGACTCTCCAGGAACGTCACAGACACCCAGGAAAGTAGTTTGCCCCTATACCTTCCTGTGTATAGCGACCACTGCCACACCGAAGGCAGGAAGATAGACCGAGTCACTGCTGAGTCACTGTTGCTTCAGTAGCCTCAGTCACTGTTGCTTCAGTAACCTCTGTCACTGTTGCTTCAGTAGCCTCAGTCACTGTTGCTTCAGTAACCTCTGTCACTGTTGCTTCAGTAACCTCTGTCACTGTTGCTTCAGTAACCTCTGTCACTGTTGTTTCAGTAGCCTCAGTTACTGTTGCTTCAGTAGCCTCAGTCACTGTTGCTTCAGTAACATCTGTCACTGTTGCTTCAGTAGCCTCTGTCACTGTAGATGAATGGTTCAGAGAACCGACAAGTTGATAAATTAGACACATATGCAACACTTGGGTATCTTTATTGAGGAAACGTTTCGCCACACAGTGGCTTCATCAGTCCAATATAAAGTAGAAAGGTGTAAGGAGAGGAGAGTTTGAGGTAATCAGTCCCTCGGCCTGGAGTCGATGTGTTCAGTCCATCAATCTTGTAGCAAGTACAGCATAGGGCAAGAGTAGTGGCTTATATACTGTAGACAGGTGAGGTGAAGCAGGAGGAGGCGCGGTCATAGTGGTACCATCCACTAGTCGAAGTAGGTCTTCGTCCAAAGGTTGGACAAGTGTTGAAGAATTCGTTTGTATCAAGATCCCAAGATGTTGCTGTGTCAGACACGATGTAGATGAATGGTTCAGTGTTGCATATGTGTCTAATTTATCAGCCTCTATCACTGCTGAGTCAGTAACCTCTGTCACCATTGAGTCAGTAGCCTCTAGCACTGCTGAGTCAGTAACCTCTGTCACTGCTGAGTCAGTAACCTCTGTCACTGCTGAGTCACTGTTGTTATGGTGAATTTCACCCTTGATTTTCAATAGGTAAACACTTCACTGTTCTTGCAACAGCAGTGCAGTGTTCACTCTGTTGAACCTGCAGTGTTGAACCTTTGACGTTGAACCTGCAATGTTGAACCTTTAACGTTGAACCTTTAACGTTGAACCTGCAATGTTGAACCTTTAACGTTGAACCTGCAATGTTGAACCTTTAACGTTGAACTTGCAATTTTGAACCTGCAATGTTGAACCTGCAATGTTTACCTGCAATGTTGAACCTGCAATGTTGAACCTTTAACGTTGAACCTGCAATGTTGAACCTGCAATGTTGAACCTGCAATGTTGAACCTGCAATGTTGAACCTGCAATGTTGAACCTGCAATGTTGAACCTGCAATGCTTCACAGACTTACAATAAATTATCCAACCATCTTTCTACATGTTTCTTCATCACCTTATGTCTTACGACTTATGTCCTACGACTTATGTCCTACGACTTATGTCCTACGACTTATGTCTTATGACTGGACTTGGTTATGCCCCTAAGTAAATTGTCCAGAGAGAGAGAACCTAGAGAAGAGAGACCTAGTTACTATACCCCAGCACTGAGATATCTAATTACTGTACCCCAGCACTAGAATACCTAGTTACTGTACCCAAGCACAGGGATACCTAGTTACTGTACCCCAGCACTAGGATACCTAGTTTGTGTACCAAAGCACTAGGATACCTAGTTACTGTACCCCAGCACTAGGATACCTAGTTACTGTACCCCAGCACTAGGATACCTAGTTACTGTACCCCAGCACTAGGATACCTGATTACTGTACCCCAGCACTAGGATACCTAGTTACTGTACCCCAGCACTAGGATGCCTAGTTACTGTACCCCACACTAGGATACCTAGTTACTGTACCCCAGCACTAGGATGCTTAGTTACTGTCCCCAACACTAGGATCCTAGTTCTGTACCCCAGCACTAGGATACCTAGTTACTGTACCCCAGCACTAGGATACCTAGTTACTGTACCCCAGCACTAGGATACTTAGTTACTGTACCCCAACACTAGGATACCTAGTTACTGTACCCCAGCACTAGGATACCTTGTTACTGTACCCCAGCAATAGGATACTTAGTTACTGTACCCCAACACTAGGATACCTAGTTACTGTACCCCAGCACTAGGATACCTTGTTACTGTACCCCAGCACTAGAATACCTAGTTACTGTACCCCAGCACTAGGATACCTAGATACTGTACCCCAACACTAGAATCCTAGTTACTGTACCCCAGCACTAGGATGCCTTGTTACTGTACCCCAGCACTAGGATCCTAGTTACTGTCCCCAGCACTAGGATGCCTAGTTACTGTACCCCAGCACTAGGATGCCTAGTTACTGTACCCCAGCACTAGGATGCTTAGTTACTGTACCCCAACACTGGATGCCTAGTTACTGTACCCCAGCACTGGATGCCTAGTTACTGTACCCCAGCACTAGGATGCTTAGTTGCCGTCCCCAACACTAGGATACCTAGTTACTGTACCCCAGCACTAGGATACCTAGTTACTGTACCAGAGCACTGGGATACCTAGTTACTGTACCCCAGCACTAGGATACCTAGTTACTGTACCCCAACACTAGGATACCTAGTTACTGTACCCCAGCACTAGGATACCTTGTTACTGTACCCCAGCACTAGAATACCTAGTTACTGTACCCCAGCACTAGGATACCTAGTTACTGTACCCCAGCACTAGAATACCTAGTTACTGTACCCCAGCACTAGGATACCTTGTTACTGTACCCCAGCACTAGGATACCTAGTTACTGTCCCCAGCACTAGGATGCCTAGTTACTGTAACCCGCACTAGGATCCTAGTTACTGTCCCCAGCACTAGGATACTTAGTTACTGTACCCCAACACTAGGATACCTAGTTACTGTACCCCAGCACTAGGATACCTAGTTACTGTACCCCAGCACTAGGATACTTAGTTACTGTACACCAACACTAGGATACCTAGTTACTGTACCCCAGCACTAGGATACCTAGTTACTGTACCAGAGCACTGGGATACCTAGTTACTGTACCCCAGCACTAGGATACCTAGTTACTGTACCAGAGCACTGGGATACCTAATTACTGACCCCAGCACTAGGATATCTAGTTACTGTACCCCAGCACTAGGATACCTAATTACTGTACCCCAGGACAAGGTTGGCAGTACTCCCGGCCTCAGGAACCAACTGGTTACCTACTGCTGAAGAACCAGGACACATTCCTGGTTCTTTCTCTCATTGGTTAATTGAAAAAAAAATTATATTTTTAAGACGTATACACAACGCTTTCCCCTCGTGTCTCAGTCCCCTCACCTGACACTGGCTTCTGCTTGGACACACCACCGAACACTATCATTGTCAATCTCTATTGACCTCAGTCCTTTACTATGTGTGTGTGTGCGTGTGTGTGTGTGTGTGTGTGTGTGTGTGCGTGGTGTGTGTGTGTGTGCGTGTGTGTGTGTGTGTGACAGGGACGAAGCATACACTGACAGGTTGGTTCATACAGTGTTATATACTGCCAGGTATATAACTCAGTTGGGATTTAGCCCTTTTCCAGGTGAATGTCTACTGTCTAACTACCACCACCAGCGTCACTGCTGTCTAACTACCACCACCACCACGCGTCACTGCTGTCTAACACCACCACCAGCGTCACTGCGTCTAACACCACCACCACCAGCGCACTGCTGTCTAACTACCACCACCAGCGTCACTGCTGTCTAACACCACCACCAGCGTCACGCTGCTAACACCACCACCAGCGTCACTGCTGTCTAACTACCACCACCAGCGTCACTGCTGTCTAACACCACCACCAGCGTCACTGCTGTCTAACACCACCACCAGCGCCACTGCTGTCTAACTACCACCACCAGCGCCACTGCTGTCTAACTACCACCACCAGCGTCACTGCTGTCTAACACCACTCACCAGCGCCACTCTGTCTAACTACCACCACCAGCGTCACTGCTGTCTAACTACCACCACCAGCGTCACTGCTGTCTAACACCACCACCAGCGCCACTGCTGTCTAACTAGCCACCACCAGCGCACTGCGTGCTAACACCATCCACCAGCGTCACTGCTGTCTAACTACCACCACCAGCGCCACTGCTGTCTAACTACCACCACCAGCGTCCACTGCTTCTAGCTACCACCACCAGCGCCATGCTGTCAACACCACCACCAGCGCCACTCTTAAGTCACACCACCAGCGCCACTGCGTCTAACACCACCACCAGCGCCACTGCTGTCTAACTACCACCACCAGCGTCCTGCTGTCAACCACCACCACCACCAGCGTCACTCTGTCTAACTACCACCACCAGCGTCACTCTGTCAACACCACCACCAGCGTCACGCTGTAACTAACACCACCACCAGCGTCACTGCTGTCTAACTACCACCACCAGCGTCACTGCTGTCTAACTACCACCACCACCCACGCGTCAGCGTCAACTCACCACCACCACCAGCGTCAGCTGTCCTAAGCACCACCACCACCACCAGCGTCACTGCTGTCTAACTACCACCACCAGCGCACTGCTGTCTAACTCCACCACCACAGCTCATGCTGTCTAACTCACCACCACCCAGCGTCATGCGTCTAACTCCACCACCACCACGCGCATCTGCATCCACACCACTCACTCTCCTACCACCAGCGCACTGCTGTCTAACTCACCACCACCACCACCAGCGCCATGCGTCTAACTACCACCACCACCACCAGCGCACTACGTCTAACTCACCACCACCACAGCGCCACTGCTGTCAACCACCACCACCACCACCCCAGCGCCACTGCTGTCTAACTACCACCACCACACGCGCTAACTGTCTACACACCACCAAGCGCCACTGCGTCAACCACCACCACCAGCGCCCTGCACTAACTACCACCACCAGCGTCACTGCTGTCTAACTACCACCACCACCACCAGCGCCACTGCTGTCTAACTACCACCACCAGCGTCACTGCTGTCTAACCACCACCACCACCACCAGCGCCACTGCTGTCTAACACCACCACCAGCATCACTGCTGTCTAACCACCAGCATCACTGCTGTCTAACTACCACACACCTGCGTCCTGACGTCACCACCACCACCAGCGTCCACTCGTGCTAACACCACCACCAGCGCCTGCTGTCTAGCACCACCACCACCAGCGCACTACGTCGACACACCACCAGCATCACTGCGTCCTAACCACCAGCTCATGCGTCTAACTACCACCACCAGCGCCACTGCTGTCTAACCACCACCACCAGCATCACTGCTGTCTAACCACCAGCGCCACTGCTGTCTAACTACCACCACCACCACCACCACCAGCGTCACTGCTGTCTAACCACCACCACCACCACCAGCGCCACTGCTGTCTAACTACCACCACCAGCGCCACTGCTGTCTAACCACCACCACCAGCATCACTGCTGTCTAACCACCAGCGCCACTGCTGTCTAACTACCACCACCAGCGCCACTGCTGTCTAACTACCACCACCAGCGCCACTGCTGTCTAACTACCACTGCCACTTTGACAAGCAGAAGCACAAAGAGAGAGAGAGGTAAACCTTTTAATAAATCTACATAGATAGCTTACGAGTGGGAGGTAGACAGGAAGAGTCGTCAGCTCTCACAATATTGCTGTCACAAAATTTTTTTGCTAAATCTGTTATTATTCCTCTTTCTCAGACGATATTTGATGCCCTACTACCCCCACTACCACCACTACTAGCACTCCCGCTACTACCACTATTACCAGCACCATGAGAGCCAGCTGGGTCGTCCTACTCTGTGTGCTGGTGGTCGTCTCCACAGCCCCGGTTACCCAGAACGACCCTACAAGAGCCGGTCGTTTACTTTGGCCAGCGTATTTCAGTACTACTGCTGCCCCAGCCGTACCCACTACCTGGTGCCCTGTAGCCTTCCTTTGTTTTAGAACCACTGTTAAACCTTCCATTGGGAAGTAATGGTTACATTCCCTAGATGAGTCAATGTTAAGTCAGTCAGTGTTGCTTCACTGCCAAGTTGAGTCACTACTGACTCGCAGTTGTCGTGTCTGGTGAGCGACTAACCAAGGCAAGACCTTGTAATGTTGTCAGGACTAGATACGGCGCAAACTGTGAGCTGCCCTATATTTCCCAAACAAAACGAAGACCTGGAAATATAGGACTTGATACTGTGTACACTGTCAGTGGCCCTATACTTCCCAAACAAAATGAAGAACTAGCTATATAGGGCTGGGAACGGTGTACATTGTCAGTGGCCCTATATTTCCCAAACAAGAACATCAATAATATTGTACACATGTGATAGAATAAATTCTCCAGCGTTCCTCCTGCATGTTTTTTTTCATTACCTTATGTGACCTTTGACCCCCCGGGATGACCTCATGTTCATGCTATATCCTGGATGTCATATGAATAACGATAATGATCAGTCCGCACATTTTTAATGTATCCCCAGATACTGTGTGACCTCTGACCCTAGTTGACCTAATTCAGAGTTATGTGAAGTGTTTGATACAAAGGGCGTTACCTCTCTGAACTGCAACATTTAGATGCTGGAACAGAAAAACCAGTTGATGTGTGACCCTTTTGTTCCCTATCCCTCAAGGAAAGCTTCTTGTCTCCAGTGGGGGCTCGTGATCCAAGGAACTGGACCTGCCCTTCCTTACATTGAACTTCACTCTCCCTCAAAATCAATAACAAATGTTCCTAACCAGACAGAAGGAAAAATATTATTGACTTGAGCTAAAAAATAAAAATTGTGGGTTTTTCCGGCCTAGATCCACCAGGAGGCCTAGCCCTGGACCCGGTCTTGGACCTGGTTCTGGACCTGGACCTGGACCTGCTCTGGGACTGGGCTGAGGGGGCGTTGACCCTAGACAGCATCCTTCAGATATCATCCCTCGGCCTTTGTTTACTAGAGATAGTAACGACTAGTGGCAGTACTAGCACACCTAGAATATTACCAAGATAGTCAAAAATAGTCACAGACAGCCATAGTCACAGAAAACCTGAACTGAATATACGATTGTAAATTCTCTAAGGCGCGGACACGGGTTCGAACACGGTGCCAGGTGAGTACTAATCCCACACTTCTGTAAGTTAATAATAATTTATAATGTTCCATTGGACGAGGGAAGAATGACACTTATGACCGTAATCACGCGCTGGACGAGGGAAGAATGACACTTATCTACATAATCCAGGCTTTCCCACTTGTCCCATTCCTGCCAACTCTGACTTCCGCTTCAGTTGACAAACATCCCATCAATTTACTTCAGCCGTCATCAATTTATATTAAGTTGTTGCATTTGTCTCTCATTTGGAGAATGAGGATGAGTTAATTGTGGTTGATTTGGTGGATGATTGATGGGTGAGTGAGTTAAGTGAGTTGAGTGAGGATGGAACACGTTGGTTCAGTCATCAGCTGATACAAATAATATTAGATAGGAAGCTATATAACACTGCTGCAGTATAACACTGCTGCAGCAGTGTCTTGACTGATCTAACACCAGCAGCATCACCACCACCACCAGCATCTCTGCTGTCTCACCACCAGCATCTCTGCTGTCTCACCACCAGCATCTCTGCTGTCTCACCACCAGCATCTCTGCTGCCTCACCACCAGCATCTCTGCTGTCTCACCACCAGCATCTCTGCTGTCTCACCACCAGCATCTCTGCTGTCTCACCACCAGCATCTCTGCTGCCTCAGCAGGTAAACAACTCACAGTATTTTACTCTCTTTATCCCTACGGGTTTGGCGGTTCCCTATCTTTATAATAACTCTCTTTGCTCTCTCTCTCTCTCTCTCTCTCTCTCTCTCTCTCTCTCTCTCTCTCTCTCTCTCTCTCTCTCTCTCTCTCTCTCTCTCTCTCTCTCTCTCTCTCTCTCCCTCTACATCTCTACTGCCTTCTTGTATTGCTTATTTGTAGATAGGAACACAGACTTTACAGTCTTAGTGACATAAAACAAAATCTACCTAACTTAATATTGATTATCTTTTTCAAGACGACATCACGACAACCACACGACAACCACCACGACAACCACCATCAAGACCACTACCATTGCTACAACCACCACTAGCACCACCATGAAGACGACCAGTGCTTTCCTCATCCTCCTCCTGTGTGTGGTTGTCGTGCTGGCTGTCCCAGTGACCCAGGACGACAACCCCAGAGAACACGACCCTAGCGAGAGTCGTCTCATAGTGGAGCCAGTGGCAGTGTCTGTCGCCACTGGTGCTTCAACCTGGAGCGTTCGGTGGCCCATCTACTACTGGTGCTATCAGTCTATTCTCTGTCTATCTACTACGACCACTACCACCACCACTACTACTGCTGCTACCACTACTACTGCTGCTACCACTACTACTGCTGCTACTTCTACTACTTCTGCTACTACTTCTACTACTGCAGCAGGAAAATAATAATAATAATAAATGTTGATTGAGTCATCGTTGTTTCACTGACTCAATGCTGTCTAGTCAGATGAGAGAGTGAGTAACTAAGACTGAACACCTGTCATGTTGTTAGGGCTGAGTATGGTGCAAGCTCTGAGTGGCCCTATATTACCCAAACAAGACAAGGAATGAGGGTATAAGGCTGGGTACGGTGTACACAAAGAGTGGCCCTATATTACCCAAACAAGACAAGGAATGAGGGGTATAAGGCTGGGTACGGTGTACACAAAGAGTGGCCCTATATTACCCAAACAAGACAAGGAATGAGGGTATAAGGCTGGGTACGGTATACACAAAGAGTGGCCCTATATTACCCAAACAAGACAAGGAATGAGGGGTATAAGGCTGGGTACGGTGTACACAAAGAGTGGCCCTATATTACCCAAACAAGACAAGGAATGAGGGTATAAGGCTGGGTACGGTATACACAAAGAGTGACCCTATATTACCCAAACAAGACGAGAAATGAGGGACTGATTACCTCAAATTCCTCTATTTCCACCGTTCTTCTTTGAATAGGACTGGTGAAGCCACCTTGTGGCGAAACGTTTCCTCAGTAAAGATTCCAAAACGTCTCAGTCTTCAACTTTTCAGTTTTCTAAACCATTTATCAAATCTATCCAGCAGCTGCACACCTGTCTTATTTACCCACTTGCCTGTATTAATATATTCATAAAGCCCAATAATCCTGATCTTAGTTCTATACACATTAGAGGCAATTATAGCTGGTATAATAAGTCATCTCAATAGGTATAATTTGATCCATGACGCTCAGCGTGGATTCACAAGGGGCCGGTGGTCCTGCCTGAATAATTTACAGACTTTCTTCAGTAAACAGTTAAAGCAGTTGATCATGAAAAAGAATACGATGTTGTTTATGTGAATACCAGCAAGGCTTTTTGAAGGCGCAGCTGACCAGCAGAAAGCAGTTTCCATAAATGGGGTGAAATCTGAGTTATCAGTCACAAGTGGAGTTCCGCATGGACCAGTTTTAGGCCCACTGTTGTTCATAATATACGTTAATAGGCCTTGACGAGGGAATAACAAGATATATAAGCATATTCGCTGACGATACGAAAATAGGCGGGATAATTGATTCAGAGGAAGATGTTACTGAACTTCAGGAGGCTTCAGACAAGCTTGTTTTGCAGTCAGAATAGTGAAGATGAACTCAAAGTCCCGAAGCTCGGGAATGTACACAACGCCAGCACTTACAAACTAAATAATGTAGAACTTGGACATACACAACGTGAAAAAGACGTACCATAGAATAGATGAAAGTCCACTGGAGAAAATGCAGAGAAGAATGACAAAATTAATCCACTGTATAAGATTTGTTCCATAATGGGACAGACTGAGATCCCTGAACGTTACCTCCCAAGACGTAGAATAAGAGAAGACACAAGTCAAATGTATATGTGGGAGATAAACACTTATAAAGTATGTAAATAACGCCCTGAGAATATCCACCCAAGAAAGAACTTGAGGTGAAGGATTCAGGTTAGATAAGTTTAGACTTAGAAAGGCTTTTGAAAGTAGTGGTTTGAAAATAGAATAGTTGATGAGTAGAGCAATCTGTCTTGTAGGACCATCTAAAACAAGAACTTTTAAAAATAAGTTGAACAAATACACGAGTTAGTAAGATTAATAAAGCTAAAAACTTGGGAAGCCTTGAGGCTAAACTGGACAAATATTTGAGAAATAGGAGGCTGGATTTGAGAAGGACCTGCAGTAGGCCTATAGTAGTGTTTCTCTGTTCTGGTGTTCTGTGTTTACACACACACACACACACACAGTGGAGGCAGGCTCAATACATAGCTTTAAGAAGAGGTATGATAAAGCTCATGGCGCAGGGAGAGTGACCCAGTAGCGGCCAGTGAAGAGGCGGGGCCAGGAGCTATGACTCGACCCCTGCAACCACAACTAGGTGAGTACAACTAGGTGAGTACA
>WNWK01000742.1:212500-242500 GCA_009830355.1 Cherax destructor | reverse complement strand
TACTTCCACTCCTCTGTGGAATGTATCCAAGCCAGGATACACTCTCTGTTATCCATATATATACTGCACCACCAAAGCAGCAGGCAGGTGAGTAGACTCACCTGTTGACTCACCTGTTGACTCACCTGCCTGCTGCTTCACCTGCTGAGTCACTGCTGCCTTGTCGGGCAGTAGGAGTCGGGCAGTAGGAGTCGGGCAGTAGGAGTACATGGGAGTACATGGGAATGACAGATACCAGAATCCTAAGAAGTTCTCACCGAGTCTATCTATTTCTGTCTAGATTAAGAACTGTCTATTTCTGTCTAGATTAAGAACTGTCTATTTTTATCTAGATTAAGAACTATCATGTATTATCTAGGTGGGTGAGTCAAGTACAGGACACCACACCTGTAATATCGTACACACCTGTAATGTCGTACACACCTGTAATATGGTACACATGTTAAATAAATTACGTACCATTTTACCTGTGTTTTTTAACCTGATTCCTCGGGTGTGGGTTGCACACTGGTGCTGAGGACTCTAGGGTGACCTTGAAGTATGTTGTGTGTGTGTGTGTTGATCCCAGTTACTTGGAGTCGATCTTGAGATGATCTGGAGAACTTTAAACTGCTAAGATATAAACTGAGCAAGACATGTTTCATGTCAGTGGGTTAAGGTGAGTGTGAGATGACTCGGCTCTTCCTGACGATGACACTGCAATAAGATCACAGTAAACACATGATATCACAATATGCAAAAACCACTGTGAAAAAAATAGTGAAGTTACAAGCGCTTTCGTGATTTCTCACATCATTAAGGAACTGCAAATCTAATAGAACAGGTGAAGGCTTATGAGGCTGAGATATCACCTCACATGCGACCTTACACTCGACCCAGTATGGTGCTGGTGGGAGGGTCAAGGACCTGTCAAACATAGCATGAATTCCTCTCAAACTTTATTAATTATAAGTGAATCTAATCTTTATAATCCTAACTCAATATTCATATTAGAATGAAAATTATTTTTATGAAGTTTGATTCAGTT
This sequence comes from Cherax destructor, assembly GCA_009830355.1. Classification (NCBI taxonomy): domain Eukaryota; kingdom Metazoa; phylum Arthropoda; class Malacostraca; order Decapoda; family Parastacidae; genus Cherax; species Cherax destructor. Next base: position 241,473 of record WNWK01000742.1, on the reverse strand, counting down.
ATATCACCGTCAAACACAGACCTGATTAATACAACTTTCTCAGTCTTGTGAAAATCAATTGGATGGTTAAAATCTCTGACGTGAATAAGCAGATCATTGAACTCTTGTCCACTTCTAATGTTATATTTATGTTGTTGTGATCTTAGTTCAACACTTTTCCCAGTTTGACCATTGTAAACTTCATTACGTTATTTACAGGGAATCTTGTAGACACAATCATCACCATTTTGTGGGGAATTTTTAATCAGATTTGTTTTTAATGTATCAAGATTTTTAAAATTCTTGAGTAGAGAATATGAAGAAAGTTTTCACTGTAAGGAAGAACCAATATATTCTTGGTTGAATATGGTTCTTGCCTCTTTTTTGCATTGTAAAAAGTATTTCTAGCAATTCTAAAAAGTTTATCATTTAAAATTCCCAAAACATTTAATTGTTAAATCTTTTAAAATTGCCAGAAATACATTTTACAATGAACCATTACAGAGAATTTCTGAGAGTATTCCTACCCTGGTAGGCCTAGTTGATCATGCCCTGATCATCGCCCCCGCTGCCCTGGTCATGGGCCGGGCCGCGGGGGGCGTTCACCCCCGGAACACCTCCAGGTATACTCCAGGTATACTCCAGGTATACTCCAGGTAGGTACCCTGTTGAATATAGCCATTAAATTTCAATTTCTTGACTTCTATTAGAGCTAAGAATTTCCCTTCCTGTGTCCAAGTCATTTACCTATTTCCAATAGGTAAATTGGACAAGGTGTTTCCAGGAGATGTATAGAATGTCTTGCTGAAGAGGATCCCAGAAGGGTATCGAAATATACAGATCGATTAATCTTCTGGGTATATGTCTCCCTGCGGGTTATTCTTGAGTAGTGACGGTGACTTTGTAGAGTAATTAACACAGTAGCCAGACACGGTAGCCAGACACGGTAGCCAGCCACGGTAGCTAGCCACAGTAGCCAGACACGGTAGCCAGCCACGGTAGCCAGACACTATTACAGAGGTCGTGTCGTCAACAAAGTAGAGGTCACAGGTGTGGAGGGGCGTTAGGAAGGATAATTAAGAAGACTAAGGAAGAGAAGAGGAACCAGAATGTCACACTTGGGTTAAAAAAACATACGGTTAAAATACTGTGTAATCCTGACGTTGTTATTAGATTATAATCATAATTTTTAAAGGGTGGACTGGTAAGCCAGTGGAAGGCCTCGGTCAGATGACCAAAAGCCCCGGCTGTGGGTCATCATATGACTAAGACCCGCGTCAGAAAACACTTGTCCTGTTTCCTGACAAACCTTACCTAACCTAACCTAGTTATAACTCAATACTTTGCGTCAACGGGACCTCCAGCTCACACATACGCTTCTGTTGCTACGCCCATACACGCAACCAAGTGACAATATACGCAAGTCGTAATATCAGCAGTGAGAGGAGGGTCCGCTGGGGCGCGTGCCAGAATACAGCATGCATTACCCTCTGAACAGCAGCGCTGAGTCGCTGGAACAGAAAACTAGCTGCCCTGTGATCCTAGTTACCCTGTTGAGTCTTTTGCCCAGCTACCTTGATAACTTCACCTGCCATCTTTCCCTCATGAGGCCAATGGTCCTACCTATGGAACAACACAGCACTAATGCACTGGGCTAGTACCCTATTTTCTCGATTCGGGCTTTCCTGAAGGTTGCAGCTGACCACTTTCTCCTGTGATATTGAGAGGTATCACCAGAGTAGTAGATGCACATTGGTGTAACCACTCTTGCCATCTGTCTAGCTTCTAGAAAAGTGTATTTAATTGGACTGTCTTTTAGGTTGTATATGTATAGGTATTTTATTATTGTTTATTATTATTATTATTATTATTATTACTATCATTATTACTATTACTAGATGTTGCTATGTCTTAGGTAGAATGCAATGTTTATATTTTATATTTGAGTCGTGGTTGGCTCTCCACAAGGGAACTGTTAGGCTTATTATGCTCACTGGTTTACCTGCCTGTGTCTGCCGTACCACGGTGTCTGCCGTACCACGGTGTCTGCCGTACCACGGTGTCTGCCGTACCACGGTGTCTGCCGTACCACGGTGTCTGCCGTACCACGGTGTCTGCCGTACCCAGTGTTTGGGCTGTGGGGGTTGACCTCAGGCAGTTCCTCGCTGACCTCTCATGGTAGACATATCAAGTTGTCTCTCCGGTGGTTGATTACCTTTCTTAGTTGATTACCTTTCTTAGTTGATTACCTTTCTTAGTTGATTACCTTTCTTAGTTGATTTCCTTTATCAAGTCTGGTGAATTAATGGTTCAGCTTACTGAATAAGTCTTGTTAACCATCGTGGGTTACCTTGTGGTTGAGATAATTGGTGGACACAGTACAAAGTCAGAACTTGTAAGGTTAATTAATCAATATTAATATGCTGGTAGAATAGCTCTTTATAGTTAATAAAGTTATATGATATACGTACCAAGAGAAGTGCAAGAGTTAAACTCCTTATTTTTGGTCAATTGTCGTATCTTTATATACGTATATACTCTATCAAACCACTTTAATAGTGAAAGACTTTAAATTTTAATTATTTGTCTTGCGATCCCAAATTACATTACAATTTCTTGTTACGAACCTTAAACGACCCAACTGTGTATGACCCCTGTGGTTTAGCGCTTCTTTCCATTATACTAAAAATAATCTACCATTATTATTATCATCATTATTCAGACAAGCGCTAAACCCACAGGCGGGGCACCGCCCCCTAAATTAACCACAATCTAATTAAATCGCTGAGAAAATTGGGATTCTCTTATTTAACGAGGGGGAAGCGCTAGATCCGTAAGGGGGAGGGTTACGCAGGGCCTCAGGAGGGATGGGTGACACTCGGGTTTTGATCCGAGGAAGGAGAGGCTAAGGTAATGGCACTGTTGGTGACTTGAAGACACTGGCTTTAGGTGATGGATGAACTGGTACCTATTTACCTGTACTTAGGTACTTCACTTATCTACCCTAGGTCTTAAACTGGTAATTATTGTAGTTAGGTGCCTCACCCATCTACCCTGGGTCAGTTAGACTGGTACCTATTTACCTGTACTTAGGTGCCTCACCTATCTAACCTGGGTCAGTTAGACTGGTACCTATTTACCTGTACTTAGGTACCTCACCTATCTACCCTGGGTTCATATCTCAAAAAATCAATATGTTTTCTTCATTTGACGGGAAATTTTGAGTTGGGGAAATTTATTTCTCAGTAGAAATAGATGAGAAATGGATGGGGAGTGATGAGAAGCTCCAGCTTACAACACCAAGTGGTGAGCCTTAAGCTCTACTGTGTAGAGCTTTATCATATAAAGCTTGACCAAGCTCTGCATAGCTGAACGTCGCCCCAGTGAAAGCTGGTTGAGTGGGGGGTCACTGTTTGAGTGGGGGGTCACTGTTTGAGTGGGGGGTCACTGTTTGAGTGGGGGGTCACTGTTTGAGTGGGGGGTCACTGTTTGAGTGGTGGTCACTTGTTGAGTGGTGGGTCACTTGAGTGGGGTCACTGGTTGAGTGGGAGGTCAAATGACCCCTCACTCGCCTGGTTAGTCTATGTTAACATTAACACGTCTCTATGGTAACATATATAACCACACCTCTAATTCAGCCTTTATTATTTACAAGACAATGAGAAACACGAGACGATACGAATGAGGAAAACTGAGACATACTAGAAGAAAGAGGTGAGGAAGATGAGAAACAGTGAGGTAACGACACAAGAGAGATAAATATAAGGAATAACAATGATAAACATTACCTGGAGGAGCCAGCAAGATGAGAGACAAGAGGGAAGGAAATTATCCAGAGAGAGGCTGTAAGCCCGTATGGGTAAACCCAGCACTGGATAAGAGAGGAGCTGCCGGAAGCAGGTGGGGGAAAATGATAGGCTAGGATGGTGGTAAAAGTCAGTGGGAAAGAGTGAATCTTAGTGTGCGAGGAGATGGGAAAGGTATCTTTCTCACTTGGGGTACTCAGACACTGGCTTGGTATACTCAGATATCCCCAGTAATCAGACATACCTGGGATACTTAAATGTACATCTGGAAGCACTCACACACTTGGGATACTCAATCATACACAGAACTAGAAAGGAAGTTCTGGGCGGATGATAGTCAAGAGTGATTGCTCTCTAGGGTTCTTCGGGGATCTGGCCGAAGTTAGCGTTGGAAGAGGCGTACAGTGCCTCAGCCTGGTCACAGGGATACGCCTCCTCAGGGTACGTACAAGTGAGGTAATCCTGACTGAACACCGTCTGGTTACCACATATAAAGGAGAACTGGTCCACTCTCAACACCTCCAGTCCACTCTCGTCATAGACCGGATCACACACGTGGAAAACTTTGCAGTCGTTGGCCACATCAGCGTAGAAACCATAGGGCCGGTTAGCACAGTCGAAAACCCTAGCCGGCTCCTGGCCTAGGATCTCTAGGTATCCGATGGGCAGTTCGTAAGGCATCCTCGCGGAGACTACCACAGCCAGACACGACACAGCAACAGCCACGACCTTCATGATGATGTCTGAGGACCAAAACAACGATTAATATTACCTATGGTACACAATACCTTCAAAGCTGTGATGGGTATGTGGGTCAGCGAGCCAGCAACAGCCTGGTTGATCAGGCTAGCACCAGGCGAGCCTGGCCCATGACCGGGCTCTGGAAGTGGGAAAAAACTCTCGAAACTCATCAAAGGTATATCAAATGTATACAGTGATGAATAAAACACATGTACAACACCTTGGTATAAAAAATTAGACACCTGCAACATCTGGGGTACCTTTATTGTAGACGTTTCGCCCTCCAGTGGCTTTATCAATACAAATTTGAACTGATAAAGCCACTGGATGTCGAAACGTCTACAATAAAGATACCCCAGATGTTGCACGTTTCTAATTCATCTTGCAGGTATTGTATACCACACATGTGCAACACTTAGGTATCTTTATTGATCAAACGTCTCGCCTGGACAGCAGGCTTCTTCAGTCAAATACTGTGTCAGGTTTTTTATCCGGCTGTCTTTGACTGGAAAAGCCTGCTGCGCCATAGGCAAGTTTATCCTAGTGTACACATCACCATGGTTTCCACAAATCACCATACAGCACCATGTATCTCTATATTTGGACAGGTTATCTGAAAACTTAGGTTACATTTCCTGACATAGGCAAGGATAGCTTTGGTTGGCTAGTTGGTTAATGGGGTTTAAAGCCTATCGTCTACACGAGGGTCATCAGTCACACCTCTTGTGCTTACAGCTCTTTCTGTTATCTCACGAAGCTCTATAACTAAGAGCTGTTTTCTCGCTCTTTGTATTGACTTGATCAAGCTCTACCTAGCGCCACAGACTTTAAGGGACACAAAATTAGTACACAAGGTAAGTACTTGTGAGAAGGTCGGGACACAAGGTAAGTGCATGTGGGAAGGTCAAGACACGAGGTAAGTGCTTATGGGAAGGTCAGAACATGCGATAAGTACTTGTGGGAAGGTCAGGACACGAGGTGAGTGCTTGTGGGAAGGTCAGGACACGGGGGTAAGTACTTGTGGGAAGGTCAGGACACGAGGTGAGTGCTTGTGGGAAGGTCAGGACACAAGGTAAATCATATGGTTAAGGTCAGAACACAAGGAAAACACATAGAATAGGTCTTACCTGAGGTGGTGTTAAGACAATAATGAGAAGAAAATCTTTTGGACCTTCTTATATACTTGCCCAAAAAGGGGTAAAGATGGCGCCTATCTGCTGGACAGAGGCCGGCAACGCATCCGAAACCAACTCTGTTTACATTTCCTCTTAACTCTAAAATACATTATCCTCTTTCATTTATCCACACAACATTTACCATTGCATTAATTTATTTGCTTACTGTACCTTTTAACAATCTCAATTTTAAGTTAAGCCGGTTTTTAAAAATTCGTTGAAGAACAGATTGGCCAAAGTCACGGCCGCAGCCAGTGATTGAAATGAAAGTTTGAAAGTAAATGAGGGTGTAGATGCGCAAGTGAAGAAGCGTGAGTCAAGGTGAGCAAGGTAGTTAGTTCATTATTTTGTCCTGAGGAAAGGGAGGGGGCGGGTTGCAACTACGGGAGGGGGTTAATACTTAATGTAAACACGGCACCTTACACGACGAGGAGGGGAAAGAGGAAGAGAATAGCCTAGCTAAAGCGGAGTAGGCAAGACTAAGAAGCAACCTAGCTACAATAGACTTAGATTCTAATACCTTTCCCTCTCCTGACAATAAATGAAGTTAATTTTATTTGCAAAGAAACAGAGAGATCGCAGATTAGATCACTATTTGAAAACCTTTAAAACAGTCAATGAAACACACTCCTAGATAATACACGATTCTTCTTAATCTATAGAGTCTAGATTAGTCTAGATTAGCCAAGTCCTCTGCTGTCTGTCTTTCCCATGCACTGCCATGTAGACCCATATATAAGCACGGGAAAAATATAATTATATAAAAATCTGTTTCCTTACGTCATGTCACTCTAATCCAGATTTCAGTGGAGTAAGCGGTGTTCCCGAGGTTAGCTGAAAGCTGCCCTGGTTCTGGCGCATGGTATCGAAGGTGGTGATCCAGACAGACTCCAGACACCCCCCTTATATTTTCTTCCTTCCCTTAATTAAGCTTTGCACCAGGTTTATCAGCAGATTCAGAAGCCAGAGGTTGGTAGAGAGGTTTGGAAGGTTAGTTAAGGGAGGTTGCAGAGGTTAGCCAGGACTTAATAATGGTCCAGGAGGACCGAAACTTGAACCACCGTCCGTGTGTGCCATACAGGAGTAGTGGAGGCTTGATCTAAGGTCCGTGTACGTCATACAGCAGTATTGGAGGCTTGATCCACCGTCTGAGAAACAAGCCATGCTGTGAGCCCCTAGCAATAATGGTGTGGAGAAACTGCTAAGGGAGGATACACCTTTTCAAGGTCTCCAGCTTCCTTTCTGACCTCCTCCTCCTCTTCCTCCTCCTCTTCCTCCTCCTCCTCCTCCTCCTCCTCCTCCTCCTCCTCCTCCTCCTCCTCCTCCTCCTCCTCCTCCTCCTCCTCCTCTTCCTTCCCTTCATATAATCACTGTTACTTTCAATGCCAGTGAGAGGGACACTTTTGAGCTTTAAATACAGGGTCAGAAGGGGTCTTCCTCCTTGTTTAATGTGTTGACCCCACGACCCCCAGTGGTGGTAGTGGTGGTGATGGTAGTGGCGGTTGTAGTGGTGGTAGTAGTGGTGGTGGTAGTAATGGTGGTAGTAATGGTGATAGTGGTGGAAGTAATGGTGGTGGTAATGATGGTAGTAATGTTGGTGGTAATGGTGGTGGTAGTAATGGTGGTGGTAGTGTAGGTATCGCCATAAACCTGTAAGGTCGTAAATAACATGGAGCTATACTGGTGGATCATTATTTCCAGACTTGCGTCAAGACTCTACACAGAGCTCTATAAGGAGCTCAGTACAGAGCTCTATAAGGAGCTCAGTGCAGAGCTCTATAAGGAGCTCAGTGCAGAGCTCTATAAGGAGCTCAGTGCAGAGCTCTATAAGGAGCTCAGTGCAGAGCTCTATAAGGAGCTCAGTGCAGAGCTCTATAAGTAGCTCAGTGCAGAGCTCTATAAGGAGCTAAAGTGCAGAGCACAGTACATAGCTCTATACTCAGTGCACAACTCCACACGTGTGTAGACGGTCTACCAGACTTGAATCGTTCTAGGAATGAATGATTACTGATGGTGTGATGTCCTTGAGAACCCTACACACCTCTCTCTCTCTCTCTCTCTCTCTCTCTCTCTCTCTCTCTCTCTCTCTCTCTCTCTCTCTCTCTCTCTCTCTCTCTCTCTCTCTCCCAGGGTCAACAACGTAAGCTAAACAACAAGAATAAGAGGTTGTCTGCCAGTATGTTTATGTAACAACGAAGGAGTATAAAGAAGTAGAGAAACATAGACAGGATGAAAGAAAAGCAGAGAGAGAGAGATCAAAAAATTATTATGTGTAAATGAACAAATGGCAGAAGGAATTATTTATATTTTTTTGGTTGACGATTACTCTGTCCTTTCCTTGAGATTATAAATATTTCACTGAATTCCTTTATCCATCCTTCCCTTGTCTCAAGAAAAGGTCAGCTGACCACACCACCCAGAGATGAACAGGAGACAGACCTAACTTACACAACTCAGACACCTCTCAATCCCACTCACAGCTCTCTCACCTCTCATTCCCACTCGCAGATCCTCTCTCAATCCCACTCGCAGCTCTCACCTCTCAGTCCCACCTAACCTCCCCTGCTTATATATTTCGTCTAGTCACCTCTCCCTGTCTTGAGAGTGTCTGAGACCTATGTCTGCCATGGGAGGAGATACAAGTACCTCTTCATCTTCTGGGATCAACTGTCCCCAGGCCTAGCCCCATTCCCCGCCCTCACGGAGCACGTAGGGAGAAGCTAGGCCAGACATCCTTCCCTTAAATGCAGTTTGGAGAGCAAATTTCACTAATAATAATAATAATCTAGGTCATTGTCAGCCACATAGCACCTGCTGTGTTGACATGAGTATTGCGACCTGCTGTGTTGACATGAGTATTGCGACCTGCTGTGTTGACATGAGTATTGCGACCTGCAACACTCCAGGTAAGTCACACTGCCTGGCTTTCTGGGTTACCCTGAGTTATTAACCCCGCCGCCACCCATTGGGGTTGGTAATAAAATAATGATATTTATTGTAAGGCCGCCGCTGTGACATTGAAGGTGACCACTTGATGATAACAAGTTTCATATATACATTCTCAATAACATTATTGAGAAGCTGTGATGAGTTTTTTATTAATTTATAATTTTTTCGACACTTCGTATCTGTTTATCCAGTGGAAGGCCTCGGTCAGATGACCAAAAACTCTAGCTCTGGGTCATACAACTGGTCCTGTTTCCTCACAAACTTAATATTAACATCGGATTTTTATAATATTAGAAAGTTATTGATATTATCACGACTAATAAATGGAATTATTTTGGAACACCTGGTATAGTGTTGATAATGTATTGGTTATGGAGGTGGGAGAGACTAGGTCAAGGAAGAAGGAGAATGTAAAATAGAGAGAGACAGAGAATAATAACCCGAACTCTTGTTTGTTATTGTCAATAAAATATTGCAATAAAATGGTTATTTTCATTAGTAGATCCTCGGACAGTGTAAATATTATGTGTTAGTGGCAGCAGGTGGTGATGTTATTATATTAGATATTTAGTCCCCCTTTCTTCCTTTTCTGATGTTAATACTGAAGATGGTGTCCTGACACACACTTGTACACTATATTTACACTATACTACACATGTTCACTATACTACACATGTTCACTATACTACACATGTTCACTATACTACACATGTTCACTATACTACACATGTTCACTATACTACACATATGTGCACTATTATACTACATACATGTACACTGTAATACATACATGTAAACTATAATAGACACACATGTACAAATCAAAACAAACATTTTGGTTACATCTTAAAAAAATAATTTTTAAATTATATTAACACCTAAGCTCCAACTTACCTTAATTTTGAACTTTTTTCCTCAGCCACAACCTCGGGGTTTTCCCCGAAGTATTATCTAGTTCTAAGTATTATCTAGTTCTAAGTATTATCTAGTTCGAAGTATTATCTAGTTCGAAGTATTATCTAGTTCGAAGTATTATCTAGTTCGAAGTATTATCTAGTTCTAAGTATTATCTAGTTCGAAGTATTATCTAGTTCGACTGTTATTAGCACTTCTTGTGCGATTTAAGAAGCGTCGATTTCCAGGGCAGTGGGTTTCCTTCGGTAGGTCAAGAAACTAATAAAAGGGAAGAAGATGGAAAAGAACATGTACGTGGGAAGACTTCCGGTAGGAAAGAGGGTCAGGACCACCGCACGGATGTGGATAGTTCACTCCAGCGCTACGGTAAGCTCGGTGAGGTGGAAGCCTGTGAGATGGTCTCACATAAGGCAGCACTGGAAGCAGTACGGAAAGAGGTTGCACGGGAAGGAGCTCGTGAGAGGGCCGGCCTCACGTACTTATTTGCTGTAATCTCAGTCATCTTCATCGGTACTGGGTACGTGTATCATGTGGAACTGTGCACTACAGAAGCCTCCTTAGAGCGCACCAACGACAACCTCTGGGATATAATTTCTGACGATTATGAGGTAAAGAACGTATGTGGCTACCAAACTCAGCCCCAATTAATTAGCTCATCGGGGCCCTTCCACAGCCTCCACAGCGTCAGTTGATCACAGACGGTCACGCATTCATTCCGGTCTATTCCAGCATTCAAAGAATAATACATAGACATGAAGAAATTACCTATGCAACGGAAGTGCCTGAAAAATTGTTATATCTAAATACTTATGCTTATCGTTACATCCCTTTCTATTCATCATGGATCAGGACATAACAACATAACATCAGTTGCTGGCATGAAACTTCCCCAACTCCCTTCTGGTCAAAAGTGGAAAAAATATGGATAGATTTCACAGATATAATAGCAACAAGCCATCAGCATATTAATGTGTTAATACAAACTCGTTGATATAATGATGAACAGCTCCAGCGATGGATTACAAAATGATGATCATGTAGAGCAAGCAGAGGCTGATGGCACCATCCAGTACGACTCAGAGAGAAGTACTTCCAGCAGGGATTTATCTATGGAGTCGTTGTGTAGTAAGGAGTCATGGTGGTGGTTGTGGTGGTGGGATGTTGGAGCAGTGGTTGTGTTGGTGTTGATGTAGTGGGGATACAGTGTTGGTGCCGTGCTTGTGACCGCAGTGTCGTGTCCTCGGAGTTTTGATTGGTGTGGTGGTAACGATTTTGGTGATAGGTGTCTTGAGAGTTTTGTGTAGTGTCTTGGTGATGAAGAGTTGTTGAACTGGTGTTGTTGGAATGATTGCGGATAAAGACTCAGGGAACACAGATCGTTATCTCACTCAAGAAAGATAAGGATAACAATAGCGTCTTTAGTAGATCACCAGAAACTCACATCAACTGAATAACCTGTCGCCAGCACTCGTCTGGTCTAAGATTATCTTTCAACAACTTAAACAAGTCACCCATCGCTATAAAAATGGTTATCCACCAAGTTAAGGTTCGTCAGAAAACAGGACAAGCGTCATCTGACTGAAGCCTTCCGCTGGCTTACCAGTCCACCCCTTTAAAAATTATGCTCAGTGATAACTATGCTTTATATCCACCAAAAAATAAAAAAAAGGCAACAATAAAGATGAATGAAAAATTAATATTATTTTAAATTTTTATTATGTAAATATACACGGCTAAGATCATTTTCACGTTTATATCTTAACCAGATATTTATTTTTATTACTATTGAATTTGCTTTATTGATTGTATTATTTTAATATATAAGTTCGGGTTTTTGAGGCATTTTGGGTTTAATAGTACAGCTAAAGTCTTCTCCATGGGTGCGGGTTAACATACACGGGCGGTGTGGGTCTGGAACGGTCGTAGTAAGAGACTGTCCTGTCTCCTGTATGGGCGTGAGAGGTGACGTCTCTGTTGTGGTGTGGGTGTGAGACCAGCCACCTGCTGTACGCTTCTCTGCTATCTTCCCTCCTCTTCTCTCTCTTCTTCACAGCCTCCTCCTCTTCCCGTTTCTTCCTGAAAACAAGAATGTGGATGCTATAAGAGTATACCTGGAGAGGGTTTCGAGGGTCATCGCCCCCGTGGCCCGGTCTGAGACCAGGCTTACTAATTTACTATAATATCATAAAGGCTTTATTTCGTAAATGAACTTGTAGAAATAAAGATTGTTGTTATTATTATAAAATTAAGGGATAAAACTCTTGGTGATGGATTGGTAAGAATCGTCAGTGAACAGGTCAAGTGAGTCCTGAATTTTGGATTTTCTACAAGAAGCCTACGTAGCAATGTTAGCAAGGAAGTAGCAAAGGAGCTTGAAGAACAGTACAGTTAGGAAATAGCAGATCCATTATCCATCATAATGAAATGTTAAATATGATTATGGAGAAAATAGCAAGGTCAATAGATTGCAAAATGTTATAAGGTGATTAACACCCAGGGTACCTACTTACTACTAGGTGGACAGGGGCAGCAAGCGTAAGGTTACTAACACCCAGGGTACCTACTTACTACTAGGTGGGCATGGGCAGCAAGCGTAAGGAAACATGACCAATATTTCACCCGTGCCGGGGAGTGAACCCCGTCTCTTAGTGTGTGAGCTGAGAGCTCTACCAACTGTACCACTTCTGCTATAATTTTAAGGCTGTCATCTTCTTCTTCTTGGTTCACCGGGACTCTCCCGGGCCGGGCCTTTTCCAAGTGGTGGCCCGGCCTTGGCTCCCTTTCTCGGGAGTATCTCAGACTAATGTCTGCCATAGGAGGAGGTACAAGTACCTCCTCATCGTTGGGACCAACTGTTCCCAGGCCTAGCCACAGTCCCCGCCCTCACGGGGCTCGTAGGGAGAAGCTAGGTCTCTCTCTCTGGTCTGCCATCTTCCCCGCCCCAGGGGAGCTAATGGGAATGGCAGTCTTGTGAGCTGCAGGTGGTAGCAAGCTCTGGCTCAGGCACCTACCCTGCCCTAGAAGGGATAGACATGGTGTCGATCGTAACCCTAAGGCTGTCAGAAATGCTGTACATAACCCGAGTTTTTTTTCCAACAAATCGGCCGTCATAGAATAATCAGTAATATATATATATATTATTAATATATTATTAATATTATTAATATATTATTAATATTATTAATATATATTATTCTATGATATTTCTGGCATGTTTTATATTCTGTTAATTTCCAGGTATTCATGACACGCTCGTATTATCTCTTACCTCTGTCTCTCTCTCCGTTCTTGCTCACACTTCCTCTCATGCCACTCCGTTATCGCCTGCTTCACCTTTTTCTTCTTCTTCTCCTCTTCCTTTTCCTTCCTGTCCTTTTCTTCTTCCTCCTCCTTCGCTCTTTCTCTCTTTGCCTTGTCTTGTTCCCTCCGTCTGACACGCTGCTCTCCTCTCTTCCTCTGCACCCATGTCGCAATTGCCTTCGCTCTCTTTTCCTTCTCTCGTGCGCATTTCTGGATGAGTTCCATCTTTATTCTTTCTTGGTGATCCTCAGAGTTGCTGCTGGTGCTCGCACTCTCTTCGCTTCTCTGATAATATGTCTGTTTTTCCACTTTCTCCAAACTGTTGCTGGGCTGCAGCACTTCCTCAGAGTCTGAGTAGTCATCCCTGGAGTCAGAATCCGTTTTCTTTGATTGCAAGACAGTGGTAGAGAGAGAATGTCTACTAGATTCGTCACTTTGCGTAGTTTCGTCCGTATTTTGGGAGTTTGAAGCCTCTTGATCGTCTTCGGAGTCGTCTTTAGTCATGTTGGTGTGGGAGTGGTGTGTGTGGGAGGCTGTGGATGGCTGGGAGACGTCGTTTGTGCTGCTTGATTCTCCGCTCTCCGCATCATCATGGAATGAATCTGAGTATTGGGATTCCTTCTCGGAATGTCTGTCTGTCTTCTCCTCCTCTCTCAGCTCCTGTTTCTTGCTTTGGTTCACGATGTCCGAATACTCCTTGGAGATGGTCTTGTGAGGGTAGCTGGTGCTGTCGAGGAAAGGCTTGAAACCCTCAATCTTCTCGCAAACATCGTCGTAAAAATCATCAGTCATCTCCCGGTATTGCACGGGCGCTATAACAACCACTCTAATATACACTTTGAGAAAGTATTTCCCTATAATGTAACTTGATATCACTACGATAAACCAGCATCACCGGCTCTTGGTCTCGTAGTCTCTGCTGGAATACCTCTGTAATGTTAAGATGAGGCAGGAGGGAAGGTAAACCATTATGCACTTGTGTTGTGGAGTGTTGAACCTCACTGTTCTCTCAGTACTGATGTTGTACCTCTACCTCAACCTCCAGTACTTCCCCTACAACCTCTCCATATACCACTTTATAAACCCCTCCCCACCTCGGACACTTGCACAAACTACCCAACTTGTAAATTCGATGTCGTGTACGGCTTTATACCTGAAAATAAGTAATAAATATTGGTATTATTGTGATGGTGTTGGTACCAGGTGCCCCGGCAACCATTAATAACGTGGATCGATACTCGGAGGGGAAGCAACAGGTGAGTTTCTTAATGTTTTAGACACTGATCGACGGCCACTTCACCTGACAACATATTCTCACTTTAGTTCGTCACTTTCTTGACGTAGTCCTTAACGTTGACCTTTTAACGCTTCCAGGCTTTGCCACCTACACAGTGGCTTAACCCCTGACATGCCGGGCCATGATTACTGGTCGGAGGATCGAGCCTTCATCACCCTTAATGAAATACAATACATAAAAATACATGAAATTCAATGGAATTCTAAATTTTCCAATCCTATTTTCTGCTTTTCACTCGAATTATGTTAATTAAGGCTAGTTTAAGTTCGTTACTTTATTAAAGCCCATAATAAAAATAATATTTAACCACAATTATATCAATTAACATAAAAATATCCAGCATGCGTCTGGCAGCGAGGTGGCTGATTAAGTTCATGGAGGGGAGAAGTGCTAAACCCATCGGGGTCATGTATATCCTGGGGGAATGGGTGGCAATCACCTTCCACTTAAGGATGGGGGGAAACAGGTCAAACTCCTAGTATCAAGAGCCCCATTCGGCGGGATCTTCGCTGTATACTAGATACTCGGATTTGTGACCTAGTTACTAGATATTTGTGGATCAAACTAACACGAAGAATGATAAAGACAGTATACTCACCAGAATAATAGACAGTATACTCACCACAATAGTAGACAGTACACTCACCACAATGATAGAGACAGTGTACTCACCAGAATGATAGAGACAGTATACTCACCAGAATGATAGAGACAGTATACTCACCAGAATGATAGACAGTATACTCACCAGAATGATAGATACAGTATACTCACCAGAATGATAGAGACGTAACTCACCAGAATGATGAGACAGATACTCACCAGAATGATAGAGACAGTATACTCACCAGAATGATAGACAGTATACTCACCAGAATGATAGATACAGTATACTCACCAGAATGATAGAGACAGTATACTCACCAGAATGATAGACAGTATACTCACCAGAATGATAGATACAGTGTACTCACCAGAATGATAGAGACAGTACACTCACCACAATGATAGACAGTATACTCACCAGAATGATAGATACAGTGTACTCACCAGAATGATAGATACAGTATACTCACCAGAATGATAGAGACAGTATACTCACCAGAATGATAGACAGTTTACTCAACAGAATGATAGATACAGTGTACTCACCAGAATGATAGATACAGTATACTCACCAGAATGATAGAGACAGTATACTCACCAGAATGATAGACAGTATACTCACCAGAATGATAGATACAGTGTACTCACCAGAATGATAGAGACAGTACACTCACCACAATGATAGACAGTATACTCACCAGAATGATAGAGACAGTATACTCACCAGAATGATAGATACAGTATACTCACCAGAATGATAGAGACAGTATACTCACCAGAATGATAGAGACAGTATACTCACCAGAATGATAGATACAGTGTACTCACCAGAATGATAGGCATACACTCACACAATGATGAAGATACTCACCAGAATGATAGAGACAGTATACTCACCAGAATGATAGAACAGTACTCACCAGAATGATAGAGACAGTATACTCACCAGAATGATAGAGACAGTATACTCACCAGAATGATAGAGACAGTATACTCACCAGAATGATAGAGACAGTACACTCACCAGAATGATAGAGACAGTATACTCACCAGAATGATATAGACAGTATACTCACCAGAATGATAGACAGTATACTCACCAGAATGATAGAGACAGTATACTCACCAGAATGATAGAGACAGTATACTCACCAGAATGATAGAGACAGTATACTCACCAGAATGATAGAGACAGTATACTCACCAGAATGATAGAGACAGTATACTCACCAGAATGATAGAGACAGTATACTCACCAGAATGATAGACAGTATACTCACCAGAATGATAGAGACAGTATACTCACCAGAATGATAGACAGTATACTCACCAGAATGATGAGACAGTATACTCACCAGAATGATGAGACAGTATACTCACCAGAATGAAGACAGTATACTCACCAGAATGATAGAACAGTATACTCACCAGAATGATAGACAGTATACTCACCAGAATGATAGAGACAATATACTCACCAGAATGATAGACAGTATACTCACCAGAATGACAGAGACAGTATACTCACCAGAATGATAGACAGTATACTCACCAGAATGATAGAGACAGTATACTCACCAGAATGATAGAGACAGTATACTCACCAGAATGATAGAGACAGTATACTCACCAGAATGATAGACAGTATACTCACCAGAATGATAGAGACAGTATACTCACCAGAATGATAGACAGTATACTCACCAGAATGATAAGACAGTATACTCACCAGAATGATAAGACAGCATACACACCAGAATGATAGAGACATTATACTCACCAGAATGATAGAGACAGTATACTCACCAGAATGATAGAGACAGCATACTCACCAGAATGATAGAGACAGTATACTCACCAGAATGATAGAGACAGTATACTCACCAGAATGATAGAGACAGCATACTCACCAGAATGATAGAGACAGTATACTCACCAGAATGATAGAGACAGTATACTCACCAGAATGATAGAGACAGTATACTCACCAGAATGATAGAGACAGCATACTCACCAGAATGATAGAGACAGTATACTCACCAGGAAGGGAGATAAGTCACTATGACTTATTTTGAGGGATAACCAAGGTAATTTACACACATTGTGTAAAATAAATGTAATTACCCGAAATTGTGTAAAATTGTATGTAAATAGATTCACTTACCTTCCTACTGTGAACTAAGTCATAATGAACACGTTAAAGTATATTGTAAATACGTGCGTCACTGCCACAGTCTCTTGGTATTAATACAAGTACCTTCCTACTACTATAACATGTATACAAAGTGTAGTGTTAGTTTACACTATGTAGTGAATAGTTTGTCGCCACAGAAAGGAAATTAAACTATATTACAAAAGAAGACAAAGCTAGAGTAAACTCCTGGGTGACAGTCAGTGCAAATTGTGTTGCATACAGGAAGCATTGTGTTGCATACAGGAAGCTTGCATAACCTTGTTGATAAAGTCATAGACTCTCTCTAGAGGAACACTCGTACACTCAGTGGAGTTTGAAGAGGTACGGAAATACCTGGGCACAGCATGTAATGAAATGGAATCAGTCAGGTATGCAACACCTGCAGGATAGTATATTTGACACGTGCAAAACCTGGGTATCTGTACTCTGACGACGTGTTACCAACCAGTGGCTTTATTAAAATACAGATATATTTGAAAATGTTGGAAGTGGTGACAACAGAAGATGAGGTAATCAGGCCCTCGGCCTAGACGAGGGCTGAAGTGTTGAACTTGTGGGTGATACATACATTGGTATGTATCACACTAAGAGCACAACCATACATAGAGCTGACTAGTCTTACACAAGATTATCCAGCTGCTAGACCAGTCATCTTTCAAGAGATGAAACAAGTCATCAAAGATAAATATAAACCTCAAGTCATTACATGAATCAGAGTTAATTAAATCTCATCAAACGACTCGCACAATTCACCGCTGAATAAATTCGTCAAGTCATAATGAAGGACTGTCAGTGAATAAACATATATATGAACAGAGACTCAAACCTTTCTTCCTTCTTACCCGTTTCTTGTAGATAAATTGAAGAGCTGATAATAGCATTATAGACAAAGATGATTCACGAAACGGCTGCAAACAAACCACGGAACGGGTGAGGTTAGAACCCGTGGTGAGTGGGTCCTAAAACTCCAAGCCAGTGCGTAAGCAACGGGTTCTAAACCCACCCGTACCGTAGTTTGACTATAAACAATCATTGCTTAGTCTTGACAATGTTGTTACACCTTGAGGAAGTAAACACATTCCTGGTAATAAATAAACTCTTTATTTACCTGGAACCATAATGTGAAAACAAATAGTAAATACAACTAATTTTTACGTGGAATTGCGTCAGAGTTGACATTATACAGTAGGCGTCACATTAACGGTATATATTACAGAAAACGTAATAATTAAGACATGTATGCAACACCTCGCTAACCAGTATCCTTTCCGATTAAAGCCAAGTGTTTGGCGAAACGTCTTGATGACAACTATACTGAGGTGTTGGACACATGTTTTATTCATGAACATGCAATAACTATCATCTTCCATACAGTGAACTAGTATGCACAAGCAGGGAGAGAGAGATTGCCCTAATAGAAATAAAAGATGTGAGCGAAACATCTGTTAGCGAGGCTTGAAAGATGGTACATCAAGACTTACCACTTTTCTTGAGATCAGTTTTGATGCCGTAACGAAAAAATAAGACAGGAGAATGGGAAGACTGTGAATTATCTATACATATATGAAGAGGCTCTGGAGATCAGGAATCCGTGAAAGCAGTTGTGCGAGTACTTGAAAGGTGCCAGGAGCTATGAATCGACCCTAGCAACCACGTATATTGTTCGTCCCTTTTGCTGGTTGATTGGATTCTCAGGTTTAAAGTTTATCTACTCAACGAGGGTCGTTAAACACCTCGGACGACCACTGTAGAACAGAGTCGTCTAAATATTACGAGTCGTGAGCTTAATTAAGTCTACGGTGCCACACTGCCCGCTTTCACTTACTATTGTCACCTATTACAGAAAACGATATATTATGATAGTAAACTATGTTGTTGTTATTATTATTATTATTATTACGTATTATTATTTATTATTATTATTATTTGCTAAAAATAAATGCAATAGTAAATTTAATGGGATCTTTGATAGTTGTTATATCCGGTTGTCAAGGATTTCCAGTAATTCCGAAAATATAATGTCTTCTGTTAATGAAGTTAATTATTTTGATTACAAATGAATTGGTTGTAGCTGACCATAATTTTTAAAGGGGTGGACCGGTAAGCCAGCGGAAGGCCTCGGTCAAATGACCAAAAGCACCAACGGTGGGTCATCATCTGACTAAGCGTCAGGAAACACTTGTCCTGTTTCCTGACGAACCTTACCTAACCTTGTTTTGATTGACTTAGGTGTCACTGAGGATTAAGATTATTTAGGTACATGTATACATAGGTACAATTAATATTATTTAGGTACATGTATACATAGGTACAATTATCATGCATAGTGTAAATTACCCAGGATAACCCAAAACACTCTGGCAAAGTGACATATTTCCACTGGGGTCCTTGTTGCTGGGTTGATATACCCACCCTGGAGGGTCAACGCCCCCCGGGGCCTGGTCCATTACCAGGCCTCCTGGTGGAGCAGGGACTGATCAACCAGGCTGTTACTGCTGGCCCCACGTAATCCCAGCTGGTCAGGAACTGACTTCATGAAGACATTTGGGTCCATCTTGAAGACAACTATGGAGTCTGTTGATAATACCTCCTTAGTAAGTTTATTCAGGTACACATAAATATAGTTACATAAATTATCAAAGTAACATGTGTAGATTACCCAGGATAACCCAAAAAAAAGTCAAAGTGACTTATTTCCACTGGGATCCTTGAAGCGGTGGGAGGCTGTTGAACAGTCTTGGGCCCCGGATACTTATTGTGGTTTCTCTTAGTGTAACAGCATGAGGCCTGGTCTCAGACCGGGCCACGACCCCTGAAACCCTCTTCAGGTTTACTCATGGCTCTCTTGCTTTCCACTGAGATTATGTTGCAACATCTGCCGAAACTTTAGCTTTCGTAGGGAGTGATTTCTGTGTGTAGATTTGGGACTAATACCTCTAGAATTTCCCATATGTAGATTATGATGCATCTTTCTCGCCTGTGTTCCAGGAAGTACAAATCAAGTGACTTCAAACGGTGCTTGAATGAAGGTGTTTGACTGAACTAATAAAAGCAGTGAAGGTTCTCTGAACATTCACGGGATCTACAGCTCAACCTGACTTGAATGTTGCTGTTAGTGCACAGTATTGCCAGCGCCATCTGTGATTCAGAGTTCTTACCTTAGTTGTACGTCTCTCTGAGAGTACATGTTGCTGTTAGTGCACAGTATTGCCAGCGCCATCTGTGATTCAGAGTTCTTACCTTAGTTGTACGTCTCTCTGGGAGTACAATGCTGTTGTTATTTAGTTTTGGTCCAGGGGAAGATATGGACCACTCTCTCTCTCTCTCTCTCTCTCTCTCTCTCTCTCTCTCTTCACTCTCTCAACCCTTCCTAACTCTGTCTCCCTTCTTCTCTATTCCTCTATCTCTACCCTTATCTCCCTCCCTACCACCAGTTCATACCACCCCACCCCCAAGACCCACCCAACCGCCCACCACTCTCTCTCTCTCTCTCTCTCTCTCTCTCTCTCTCTCTCTCTCTCTCCTGCGTGTCACCCAACACAGCATGGAGGACATACGTCACCGTTTCCCAAAATCGCAACAGATATCAACAAGACGAAGCAGTCTTAAACAGAAACGAATTCCTGTTATTTTTTTGTCTTCTTCCGTTGTGAGCCACTGTGAATGGGGTGTAAGGTGCCAGTTAGTAGTTTTCTCAGTGTATTGTGCTCTCCTTGACCTTGTTAACGGCCTGTTAGCTATGAACGGAACAGCGGGAAGATGTTATAGTCGACGCAACGGGAGTATCACAACACCATTACACACACACACACCAGTAAATAGGCCAGAAGCTGTGACTAGACCCCTACAACGACAAATAGGTGAATACACACACAATAGATCATTGTGTGTGTTGCAACAGTAGCAGTACCCACAGCAACAGTAACTACAACAGCACCAGCACTACAACAACAGCAGCAACTACAACAACAGGAGCAACAGGAACAACTACAGCAACAACAGGAACAGCAATTACAGCAACAACAGGAGCATCAACGACGGGAGCAGCAACAACGGGAGCTGTAACAACGGGAGCAGCAACAACAGGAGTAAACTACAGCAACAACGGAAGCAGCAACTACAGCAACAGGAGCAGCAACAACGGGACCAGCAACAACAGGAGCAACAACTACAGCAACAACAGGAGCAGTAACAACGGGAGAAGCAAAAACGGGAGCAGCAACAACGGGAACAGAAACATGAGCAGCAAGTACAGCAACAACAGTAGCAGTAACATCAACAGCACCACAAGCAACAGCAACAGGAGCAACAACAGCAGCAGTAACATCAACAGCACCACGAGCAACAACAACAACAGGAGCAGCAACGACAGCAACAACAGGAGCAGCAACTACAGCAACAACAGGAGAAGCAACTACAACAACAACAGGGGCAGCAACTACAGCAACAACAGGAGCAGCAACTACAACAACAACAGGAGCAGCAACTACAACAACAGGAACAGCAACAACAGGAACAGCAACTACAACAACAACAGGAGCAGCAACTACAGCAACAACAGGAACAGCAACTACAGCAACAACAGGAGCAGCAGCTACAGCAACAACAGGAGCAGCAGCTACAGCAACAACAGGAGCAGCGACTACAGCAACAACAGGAGCAGCAACAACAGGAGCACCAACTACAGCAACAACAGGAGCAGCAACAACAGGAGCACCAACTACAGCAACAACAGGAGCACCAACTACAGCAACAACAGGAGCAGCAACAACAGGAGCAGCATCTACAACAACAGAGCACAGCACAGCAACAACAGGAGCAGCGACTCAGCAAGCAACAACAGGAGCAGCAACAACAGGAGCACCAACTACAGCAACAACAGGAGCAGCAACAACAGGAGAACAAACTACAGCAACAACAGGAGCAGCGACTACAGCAACAACAGGAGCAGCAACTACAGCAACAACAGGAGCACCAACAACAGGAGCAGCAACTACAGCAACAACAGGAGCAGCAACAACAGGAGAAGCAACAACAGGAGCAGCAACTACAGCAACAACAGGAGCAGCAACAACAGGAGCAGCAACTACAGCAACAACAGGAGCAGCAACTACAGCAACAACAGGAGCAGGAACACCAGGAGCAGCAACAGGAGCAGCAACAACAGGAGAAGCAACTACAGCAACAACAGGAGCAGCAACTACAGGAGCAGCAACTACAGCAACAACAGAAGCAGCAACAACAGGAGCAACAACAACAGGAGCAGCAACTACAGCAACAACAGGAGCAGCAACTACAGCAACAACAGGAGCAGCAACAACAGGAGAAGCAACAACAGGAGCAGCAACTACAGCAACAACAGGAGCAGCAACAACAGGAGCAGCAACTACAGCAACAACAGGAGCAGCAACTACAGCAACAACAGGAGCAGGAACACCAGGAGCAGCAACAGGAGCAGCAACAACAGGAGAAGCAACTACAGCAACAACAGGAGCAGCAACTACAGGGAACAGCAGCAACTACAGCAACAACAGAACAGCAACAACAGGAGCACAACAACAGGAGCAGCAACTACAGCAACAACAGGAGCAGCAACTACAGCAACAACAGGAGCAGCACAACAACAGGAGCAGCAACAGAGCAGCAACTACAGCAACAACAGGAGCAGCAACAACAGGAGCAACAGCAACAACAAGGAGCACACAACAGGAGCAAGCAAACAGGAGCAGCAACTACAGCAACAACAGGAGCAGCAACAGGAACAGCAACAACAGGAGCAGCAACAGGAGCAGCAACAACAGGAGCAGCAACTATAGCAACAACAGGAGCACCAACTACAGCAACAACAGGAGCACCAACTACATCAACAACAGGAGAAGCAACAACAGGAGCAGCAACTACAGCAACAACAGGAGCAGCAACAACAGGAGCAGCAACTACAGCAACAACAGGAGCAGCAACTACAGCAACAACAGGAGCAGCAACTACAGCAACAACAGGAGCAGCAACTACAGCAACAACAGGAGCAGCAACTACAGCAACAACAGGAGCAGCAACTACAGCAACAACAGGAGCAGCAACAACAGGAGCAGCAACTACAGCAACAACAGGAGCAGCAACAACAGGAGCACCAACTACATCAACAACAGGAGCACAACAACAGGAGCAGCAACTACAGCAACAACAGGAGCAGCAACAACAGGAGCAGCAACTACAGCAACAACAGGAGCAGCAACTACAGCAACAACAGGAGCAGCAACTACAGCAACAACAGGAGAAGCAACAACAGGACCACCAACTACAGCAACAACAGGAGCAGCAACTACAGCAACAACAGGAGCAGCAACAGGAGCAGCAACAACAGGAGCAGCAACTACAGCAACAACAGGAGCACCAACTACAGCAACAACAAGAGCACCAACTACATCAACAACAGGAGAAGCAACAACAGGAGCAGCAACTACAGCAACAACAGGAGCAGCAACAACAGGAGCAGCAACTACAGCAACAACAGGAGCAGCAACAGGAGCAGCAACTACAGCAACAACAGGAGCAGCAACTACAGCAACAACAGGAGCAGCAACTACAGCAACAACAGGAGCAGCAACTACAGCAACAACAGGAGCAGCAACTACAGCAACAACAGGAGCAGCAACTACAGCAACAACAGGAGCAGCAGTGGTGGGTAGGGTAGGGGGTGACTTGTCTGTGGTTGGTTTGGTTGGGGAGGGAGGGGGTAAAATGTCGCTGACTAGCCGGCCCCTCTGCACCACCACCATCACCACCACCACTGATCAACCTCTGGCTGCTCCACACCCCGCTAAACACCACCACCACCACCACCAACAGTGGTGGTGGTGGTGATGGTGGTGACTATTTCTTGTTTGGAAACCACTTTGAGGGTGAATCAGCAAGTTGTGGTAGTGGATGGTGGTGGGTGGTTAGTGGTGGTGGTTAGTGGTGGTGGTTAGTGGTGGTGGTGGGTGGTTAGTGGTGGTGGTTAGTGGTGGTGGTTAGTGGTGGTGGTGGGTGGTTAGTGGTGGTGGTTAGTGGTGGTGGTTAGTGGTGGTGGTGGGTGGTTAGTGGTGGTGGTTAGTGGTGGTGGTGGTGGTGGGTGGTTAGTGGTGATGGTGGGTGGTTAGTGGTGGTGGTGGTGGGTTAGTGGTGGTGGTTAGTGGTGGTGGTGGGTGGTTAGTGGTGGTGGTTGGTGGTGGTGCCAATCACATAAAAAAGGGGTCCTGCGCATAGCCACTACAATCACCACCACTACCACCACCACCACTACCACCACCACCACTACCACCACCACCACTACCACCACCACCGCCACCACCACTACCACCACCACTATCACTACCACAACCACAACCACCACCACTATCACTACCACCACCACCACAACCACCACCACTACCACCACCACCACCACAACCACCACCACTACCACCACCACTACCACCACCACTACAACCATCACCACTACCACCACCACCACAACCACCACCACTATCACTACCACCACCACCACCACAACCACCACCACTATCACTACCACCACCACCACCACTACCACCACCACTATCACTACCACCACCACCACTACCACCACCACCACACCACCACCACTATCACTACCACCACCACCACCACTACCACCACCACTATCACTACCACCACCACCACTACCACCACAACCACAACCACCACCACTATCACTACCACCACCACCACTATCTCTACCACCACCACAACCACCACCACTATCACTACCACCACCACTACCACCACCACCACTATCACTACCACCACCACAACCACAACCACCACCACTATCACTACCACCACAACCACCACCACTATCAGTACCA
This sequence comes from Cherax destructor, assembly GCA_009830355.1. Classification (NCBI taxonomy): domain Eukaryota; kingdom Metazoa; phylum Arthropoda; class Malacostraca; order Decapoda; family Parastacidae; genus Cherax; species Cherax destructor. Next base: position 216,643 of record WNWK01000742.1, on the reverse strand, counting down.
CCACCACCACCACCACTACCACCATCACTATCACTACCACCACCACCACTACCACCACCACCACAACCACCACCACTATCACTACCACCACCACAACCACAACCACCACCACTACCACCACAACCACAACCACCACCACTATCACTACCACCACCACAACCATCACCACCACCACTATTACTACCACCACCACCTTCCTGACTGAAAGAGTAATTAAATAACTTGCATTGCTGTTAATTTTCTAATTACCCACTTATTAAGTGGCTATCTTACCTACTCTTAAAACTGTGTATCAACTGCCCATACACACAATTCACCCCAAACAGTAATAAGTCACTGTAACTTTTTGGGTTACCCTGGGTAATTTACACAAACCTTACTATGTATGATAATTTGTGTAACTATTTACGTGAACCTGCAACTAAATAACATAACTTACTTATGCCTGTATACGTTAAGAATCTTCAAGAATTTCTTAAGGTCACGTTGTCTTGTCTATGTTCTTAGCTGCTGTGTCGCCCCGCCCTCGTACTTGTAAACTAACCCTGACTCTTTTCGATCCTCTGAGTATCTTGCACAATATTATCATGTCTCTCCTGGGTCTTCTCCTCAGGTTGGGTTCAATTCCTTGAGCCTGTCTTAGTGTAGTTGCAAGCCTTTGCATCTTAGCCTATATGTGCGTCATCAAGTGTGGGATCCCTGGTGGTCTTGCCATCAACGCAGGCGCTGCTGATGTATGAACTGTACTGATTACTCCCAGATCTCTCGCACTTCTTCCAGTAGTCACTTGTCTGACTACTCCTCTACCTTCTCCAGTTCCTCTCAGTCTTCTCTTCTGCCTATTCTCATTACTTTCACATCATAAATCCAACATTGATACACAGGATTTGTTTTGATCTGGCAGGTCATTAAGGAACATTAAGCAGAGGGTTGTGGTGCGGATGATTGTCTGCATATGACTGGTAACAACAGCCTGGTTGATCAGGCCAGCAACCAGAAGTCCTGGTCTTGGACCTCGCCTGGGTGACTCCAGAAATCAGTTATAGGTAACTTTTTTGGATCCGCTACTGGCAGCTTCATTGGGGCGAGAACTTTGGACAGTTCTGTTCCACAAGGCACAGTACTCCCCATCCTCTTCCTCTTCCTCATATCTGACATAGACAGATGTAAACCATAGCACCGCGTCCTCTTTTACTGATCGTACTGGAATCTGCACCAGTCACTAAAGACACGGTAAATCTCCAAGCAGATATAAACCAAGTTTTCCAATGGGCCGTGGAAAACAATATGTTTAATGAGGACAAATTTCACTTACTCGGTTATGGAACACTAGAGGGAATAAAAGCTAGAACGAAGTATACTGCAAATTATAACCACACAATAAAACGAAAAACTAATATGAAGGCCTTAGGAGTAATAATGTCAGAGGATCTCACCTTCAGGGAACTCACTCCCTACGAAAGCAAAAATCTAAGTAGATGATGCAGCGCTCCCCCGATAAAAAGCAGGGGCGCCATGAGCACACTGAGAGACAACATAAGTGTCAGGGACCCAAGACTGTTTAACAGCCTCCCATCATACCAATAGACCCCTGGCTGTCTTCAAGAGGAAGCTGGACAGATGCCTAAAGTTAGTACCCGATCAGCCGGGCTGTGGTTCGTACGTTGGATTACGTGCGGCCAGCAGTCACAGCTTGGTTGATCAGGTCCTGTTCCACTGGGAGGCCTCGTCGAGGACTGGGACAATGGGCGTTGACCCCCTGGAACACCCTCCAGGTAGTTTTAAATATAGGCTGTATGGGTGTATGAGTGTGAGTTGTATCTGCCTGGCATAGGCCAGTAGGCCTATTGCAGTGTTCATATATACCAGAAGTTCTTACCTTTTTCACGATTACAGACGCCAATGTTCCCATACCCCCATTATTTGGTTCCCATACCATCAAGGGGTATGGATACCCCCGGTTAAGAACCCCTGTGACAATGTATACCCTTGGCTGATCTTAAAACTGTTGAATTCACGTATGATGCTGTGTTAAATGTCGTCCAAGAAAGTACAGCCTACCTAGAAGATTCTGCAGCAAGCTGCAACAGTTCATAAATAACAAAACTGTAGATGTTTAAGTCGATCATGGAGCATTTTCAAGACATTTCGGGTCCATCCCGGTCGTTAATTTCATTGCAGATTACATGAGTATCGGAAGTTACAATGTAAATTGAGTGCAAGGAGAGCCACTGACAGTCGTACCTTGATGGTGGTTCAGAGTGGACCTGGTCATTAACATCACAACAGTCGTACCTTGATGGTGGTTCAGAGTGGACCGAAACGTCATGTGTGATCTAAAGTGTGTTAAGTGTTTCTGTGGCAGCTGTGGTAGCCTGCTCTCTCAGTGTTTCTGTGGCAGCTGTGGTAGCCTGGTCTCTCAGTGTTTCTGTGGCAGCTGTGGTAGCCTGGTCTCTCAGTGTTTCTGTGGCAGCTGTGGTAGCCTGGTCTCTCAGTGTTTCTGTGGCAGCTGTGGTAGCCTGGTCTCTGAGTGTTTCTGTGGCAGCTGTGGTAGCCTGGTCTCTCAGTGTTTCTGTGGCAGCTGTGGTAGCCTGGTCTCTCAGTGTTTCTGTGGCAGCTGTGGTAGCCTGGTCTCTCAGTGTTTCTGTGGCAGCTGTGGTAGCCTGGTCTCTCAGTGTTTCTGTGGCAGCTGTGGTAGCCTGGTCTCTCAGTGTTTCTGTGGCAGCTGTGGTAGCCTGGTCTCTGAGTGTTTCTGTGGCAGCTGTGGTAGCCTGGTCTCTGAGTGTTTCTGTGGCAGCTGTGGTAGCCTGGTCTCTGAGTGTTTCTGTGGCAGCTGTGGTAGCCTGGTCTCTCAGTGTTTCTGTGGCAGCTGTGGTAGCCTGGTCTCTCAGTGTTTCTGTGGCAGCTGTGGTAGCCTGGTCTCTCTCCCCATCTTCAGTCACTCAAAATTCCAGCAAGTTCGTCACCACGCAGGACCTGCCCTTCCCTAAGCCTCTGTTAGTTCCTCTCTTCTCCGCCATTTTCCTCGTCTTCCTCGTCATCTCTCTCATCTTCCTCCATCTTTTTTCTCATCTTTCCCCATCATTGCTGTTCTAGCCCTTGGCAGTGTTTACATGTTGGTCTGACTGGTGCTGAATTCAGGCCTCATCCACGTTTCTGTCTACCTGGAGTCTACCTGGAGGGTATTCCGGGAGGTCAACGCCCCTCCGGCCTGGTCCATGACCAGGCCTTCCGGTGGATCAGGACCTGACTTGAAAGATCCCACTGCCTGGGCGAATTGTTGCTAATAAAGGATCTCATTACAAAGCACTTGCCTTTCAAAACAAGAGGTCAGTCCCAGTTGCAGCTCTCTCGTAGTTATACAGCTCAGCTTATTTAAAAGCTTTCCCAAGCGTTGTCTGCCAGCTTCAATTACGGAGCCTTCAAGCTCTTTTAATATTACAGTGAGGAAAATATTTCACTATATCTTACGGTGATCAGTGTGTTGTCCTGGCTGGCTGGCTGACTGGCTGGATGGCTGGATGGCTGGATGGCTGGCTGGCTGGCTGGCTGGCTGGCTGGCTGGCTGGCTGGCTGGCTGGCGGCTGACTGGCTGGATGGATGGATGGCTTAATGGCTGGCTGGCTGGCTGGTGGCTGACTGGCTGGCTGGCTGGATGGATGGCTTAATGGCTGCTGGCTGGCTGGCTGGCTGACTTAATGGCTGACTGGCTGGCTGGGGGGTTGAATGTTCATTGCTTGTAAACATGTAATGTTATCAAGGCCATATACAGAAGTGTGAGAGACACAGAGACACATAGACACAGAGAGACAGAGACAGAGACACAGAGACACAGAGACAGAGAGACAGAGACACAGAGACAGAGAGACAGAGACACAGAGAGACAGGGGGAAGAGGAAGGGTGAGGGAGATACCAGAAGTATATAGTCTGAAGTATGAACTCCGTGTACATACCTCAGTGTATATACCTTGTGTATATACCACAGTGTATATACCTTGTGTATATACCACAGTGCATATACCAAAGTGTATATACCACAGTGTATATACCTTGTGTATATACCACAGTGCATATACCAAAGTGTATATACCACAGTGTATATACCACAGTGTATATACATTGAAATACATCGCTTACTGTAT